>PVJA010052971.1:0-12144 GCA_004027025.1 Myocastor coypus
GCAAGAGCAGAGAGGGGCAGGCACGCTCGTTTCCTCGCTTATGTGGTAAGCAGGCTACGGCCCGGGTCGGGTCCTCTACGCCCTGGGTGCAGAACCACCGAGTCGCTCAGCTAAGCTCCTAAACTCCCGCGGACGCCCGGCATGCAGCGCCACGGCGCTCACCGCCACCCTCGTTGCTATTGCTCCTGCGGCTTTGCCGGCCTCGCCGCGGTCAGCTGCTGCCCTCTGCCCTGTGCCGCTCTGCCTGGGAGCCAGCTGAGCATGGACTGAAACCTCCAGTGCCTCTGGGCTAAGTATAAGCCTTTCCTTCCCTAAAAAAAATAAATAAATAAATTACAAGGAGAAGTAAGAGGGAGACGTGATGAAAGGAATTAAGATGAAGCCTGCGCACGCACCAACGGCTTGAAGCGAGGAATGCAAACAGGAATAAGAAAAACTCTGACAAGGGACTGGGTACATAGCTCCCTGTGAAGGTCCCGAGTCCCACTCCCAGGATCAAACAGTGGGCGAGGGAAACCTCTGACGGGCATGATTTACTCATCACTCTTAAAGTCAGGATGCAGTAACAGTACTTTCTAGCCTCAGACCCTCTTGCTAGCTGGGTGCCGTGGTGCACACCTGCAGTCTCCGCCCTCGGGAGGCTGACACAGGAAGACTTCCAGGAGTTCACGGACAGCTGGGGCTACAGAGTAAGTTCCAGGCAGCCTGAACTACATAGAAAAACCCTGTCTTAAAATCGCTAAAACAGCAGGAGGATTGGTGTGAGTTCGAGACCAGTCTGGGCTACAAAAGTGAGCTCAAGGCCAGCCTGAACTGCATAGCGAGACCCTGTCTCAAAAAGAAAGAAAAAAAAAAAAGAGCTAAAACAAAGGCCGGCCAGGTAGCCCTGCAGATTAAAGTGCCTGCTTAGGCAGAGCGCAGGAGCTGGATTCAATCCCCAGCGTACTGCGCGGGCCCCACCCCAGGGGACACTGAGATGGTGAGGGAGACTGGGCGTAGTAGCGCATGCCTGTAATTCCAGCGCTTGGGAGGCTGAAAACCGAAGAATTAATACGAGTCCGATCTGTGCAGTGAGACCCTGTAGACCCTGCACTAAAAATGCATGAAGGAAAAAAATCGGAACAAATTTTTTTTTAACGTTCTTGCCAGTTCACTGATGCATGCAGTCCTCCTTTCAGGAGTTATAAAGCAGCTAGCAGAGAGATTTCTTCTCTGGGTTAAAAAAAAAAAAAAATCACTGACCTCGTTGCCAGATCTCTTACATATTTAACAAAGGGTTCTGAGCGCAAAGCAAAAAATGAGACACTTGTTCTCCCTCCTTGACCCCATGGGAGGGAAGGAATGAAAGAAAGAGGGAAACTTGGAAGAGAAGCGGAGGGAGGAAAGAGGGAAGCCCCTAGAAAGTGCCCCCTCCCGGGAGCCTCACCATCTCCATGCTGAGGGCCAGCCAAATAGCCCAGGGATTAAAGCTCCTGTAAGCAGGCGCAGGGGCCTGCGCGCTGGCCCCACCGCCAGGGCACGCTGATGAGGCAATTGATACTGGGAGAGGTGGCCCCTGCCTGTAATGCCAGCTCTTGGGAGGCTGTAATCCCAGCTTGGGAGTCCAATCTAGTAGTGAGACCCTGAGCACCTGGTAGACCCTTCCCTAAAATACAAAAATAAAATAAAGTAAAAATTGAAGCCGGGCGTGGTGGCTCACGCCTGTAATCCCAGCACTGTGGAGGCTGAGGCAGGACGATTGGTGCGAGTTTCGAGACCAGCCTGGGCTACAAAAGTGAGCTCAAGGCCAGCCTCAACTGCATAGCGAGACCCTGTCTCAAAAAGACAAAAATAAATAAATAAATAAATAAAATAAAATAAAAATAAAACAGTCCCCATTGTGCCAAAGAAGGGATCATAGTGAGGCACCCCCAAAGTCACCGGGGTCCCTGCAGAAGTGGCTGGGTGGCAGCGGCTCACCGATGAACACGTTAGTCAAGTATTTTTTACTCTCCTTGGAAACAGGCCTTGCCTTTTGAAGATGTCAAAATACTTCAACATCCCTTCCTGGTACAATGTTAGAAAAGGCTGCAACGCCAGCGGTACGCCTGTGAATCTGAACAGCGTTAATCTCCACAGGCCCCACCGCGGGCCCTGAGAGCTGGCCCACCCTCTCGCAGGATAAAGGCTGAGGATAAAGATGCACACTGCATCCCACTAAGCAGCTGCCTGGCCTGGGGGTCTTCTTGCTCCCCAAGGCCAGAGGCTTTAGCCACAGCCTGGGCAAGCAGGAGGTCTTGCAAGCTAACTCCTAACGACGGACTTGCAAAACCAGAATGAGGATAGGACCAGGGGGTGCTGTGAGCGGTCCTCAGTCTCCAGTGTTGCTGAAATAGCCATTCGTAAAACTTTTATTAATAGATGTCCAACTCTGCCAAGTTTTCACATGGCAGGCTGAGGCCTCACCAGCAGAAAGAAAAGATTTCTCACAGCTTTTAAGTACCAAGAAATATTTTAAGATCTGAGAAGGTTATTGGAAATAATAAATTTTCTCCACGGTCCATTTCCTGCCCTGGCCTAATTGTAAGAGAGGTGAGAGAGAATGCCTTTGTCTCCCTGCTCTTGAGTGAAGCGCTCTTAGCTTAGGCAAATTCATATAATATTGACTGTGGACCTAGCAGACAAGTCTTTATTATGTTGAGGTAAGATTCTTACCTGGATAGGATTTTATCATGACGGGATTTGAGTGTTATCAAATGTGTTTGCTGCATCTATTGAGATGATCGTATAATTTTTATCCTTCATTCTGTTGACATGTGGCATGTGACATTTATATCTGGGTTGAAGCTGACTTTCCCGGGCTGAAGACCTTTTTACCCGTGCACTTGAGTTCAACTTTCTAAGCTTCTCACTAAGATTTGTGTCTATGCACATCACGGATGTGGGGCTATGGTCTTCTTTTAGACTCATATCTTTGCTGGGTCTCGGTACCAGAGTTAGTGCTGGCCTCCCAGCATGTACTTGGAAGTGTTGCTGCCCATTCAGCTCTACGGAATAGGGGGCAAGGATTGGCACTAATTCTCTAAAACTTTTATAAAATTCATCAGTGATGTCATCTAGTAAGAGAATAAGAGACAGAGAGGGGAGAGAGAGGGAGTCAAGGAGGAAGGGAGGGAGAGGAGGAGGGAGAGAGAGAGAGAGAGAGAGAGAGAGAGAGAGAGAGAGAGAGAGAGAGAGAGAGATCCATAATGTTGATTGGCGTTATACACTTGGTGCTCCCCTGTGGTGGGGCCAGGCTAGGGCCAGAATGTTGTGTGTTAGCGCAACACCTCCATCGCTGGACTCCTCGCCGAGCACCTGCAGCTGCTGGGTGGCCACCTGAAGGATACGGGAGGAGCACGGAGAGCCCAGGGACTGCTTCTCCCTTGTACCAAATGCGAATCATGTTAACACTTCCTGTTCTGCTCCCTGCTTACTTTTGCCCTCTCTCATCTCGTCATCTGGAGTCGACCCCTTCGGTCTGTCCTTCTGCCTGTCATTCCGCTTGCTCCTTGTCTCCAGTGGCTCAGAGTAAGGTCTTCCAACGCAAATCCCATATGTTACTCACCTGCTCAAAACTCTCCATCGCCTCTGCCTGCGTGCGCTTAGAAAGCTCCCCACCCGCCATGGCCCTCGGGGCCTGCAAGGCCAGCTCCTGTCTCCCAAGCACCTCATGTCCCCACTCCTCCCACTCAGCGACGTGAGCATTCCTGTCCTCTATGATTCAATGCATGGTAGATGAAACCTGGCTTCAAATGTAGGAGAAGCCAGGGCCCACCGGCTATGAGGCCTGGCAGGCTGGTTTCCTTGCCTATGAAATGGGTACTCATTGGCTCTTATAGGGCAACCATGGCCCATGGGTATCACTCACCACCCCAGCAGAGCCCCTGTTCTGGAGGGGGCAGCCCTGCCCACCTTGCACACCATGACCCCTGGCACCTAACGCTCTCAGTAGCAATGAGAGGCAAGTCACTTCTCTTTATTTACACGTTGGGCAAAGGGAATTTTTAAAATTTTGCACCAGACATGAGTTTCCCTTGGGCACAATTTTAGTCTATGCAACTTTCTTCTTTTGGTGTGCCTCTTTACTGTGAGAATTCTGGCTTTTCTTCTCATGTTGGGGTGAATTAGAAAACAAGAGCAGGTGGCTGGAAATGGAAAATGAAGCAAAGAACAAGATTACATGTTCTGTCTTTTTTCCTCCCAGTGATATTTCAGAAGGAAAAGGAAGCAGAAGAAAATAAACCCAGACCTCAGAAGCGCTTGTTAGAGCCACATGACAGGAGGCTAATGTCCTTGACTCTGCGTCTCAGGAAGACTTGGCTGCTAGAGTTGGAAACCCCAAGTCAAATCTGTTCTGAGATCTAGATATGGTAAAAAGGAGGAAAGATGAGAGGGAGAGAGAGGGGGAGGGAGGGATAGAAAGGTGAAGAAAGAGAAACAAGGTCTCTTAAGAGACCTACTAGCTTCCCTCACACAAAATCGCAATTGCAAGTAGTGCTTTAAGAGTTTCTAGCAAGAAAATGATCATTTATGCTTTACCCACTGCAAATAATGCACAGTATTCACATTTCGTGTCACTTCTTCATAAATATCCGGCTTTTCCACCACAGACTCTTCTGTCATTGCCTGTTAACTTATTGGTGTATTTAACCACTGTTCAGGATCAGAACTTACATGGACCAAATCTTGGAAGTCACCTGAATGTCCACAGCAATCACACGCTCCCAACAAAGCTAAAAAAGCTTCCAAAGTTTCTGTTACTCCTCTGCTTTTCTTTAGTATTTGGCTACAGACTTAGCTGTATCTGTGGTTCGACCACTTTCACTCTAGGTAGTATCCCTGTTAATGAGTCATAAGAATCTGCGCCATTCTACCACTCGTAGCATTGGACGTGGCTCTAGGTGCAGCTACCTGGGCAGAGTCTGCTCCAGCCTTCCCTATCCTCGTGAAGGAGTTTTCAGAGTCTAGAAGTCAAAGCAGACCTCCAGGTTGTAGAGAAGAAGCCTGGTCAAGTCACTATTTCCAATTTGCTCTCCAGAGGAGGTGTGTGAGTTTACACACTCAAAAGTAAAGGAGTACTTTTGCTGCCCAAAATCCCACTGCATTCTTAGTTATATTATAGAAAGCAGAATAGTTTAGAAATAGAACTGGAAATCCCATTCAATCCATCTATCCCCCTGCTGGGAATTTTCCCAAAAGAACTGAAAACCATAGCAATATCTATGCACCTATGTTTATAGCAGCTCAATTTGTAATAGTCAAATCTTGGAAACAACCAAAATGACCATCATTTGAAGAATGGTTGAAGAAAATGTGGTATTTTTATACAATGGAATATTACTCAGCTATAAAGAATGATAAGCTGGAAGACTTCATGTGTAAATGGGTGTATATTGAACATATACTTATTAGTGAAATAAACCAGACCTACATGTGTAAATATCGTATAGCCTCCCTAATATAAAAACTCTAAATTTTTTTTCTTTCCTTACCAATATCAATTGGAAGGTGTGTCATGCCCACACCCTGTGCTCTGTATAACTATTGTGAGGACAATATGCAGCATGTCAATGGTTAAAAAAAAAGTAATGTTTATTGAAAGTGTTAGTGTTTAATTGTTTGATCAATCTTATATACCTATATCTATTAATCTGAACTGATTCGACGATGAAAATATGTAATATAACCATTGTTAAATTTAAAATAAATAGATAGATAGATAGATAGATAGATAGATAGATAGATAGATAGATAGATAGAATTGTTTAGAAACATCATGGGCAGTCATGCATGGCTAGGCCATGGAGAGCTTGATGCAGAAGACAACTGCGTTTGGAGCCACATTCCCTGAAGGCCAGGCCTCAGCACTAAGAAGAATAACTACACCCACACACTTCTCCTAGAGATGAACAGCAGTAATTGATAAACAGGCATCAATCACATTGGGTAGAGAGCCAAACCTCCTTAACCACCCCTCCCAGGGAAATCTTTGTCCAGCCCATGTGCACTGGCTATTTGACTTGCTTCTCCATTTTTTAAAATTACTTTTAATAAGAAATAACAATGAGGGGCTGGGGACATAGTTCAGTGGAATAAGTGCTTGCCTAGCAAACACAAGGCCCTGAGTTCAATAGCTGGTAACACTA
Organism: Myocastor coypus; assembly: GCA_004027025.1. Classification (NCBI taxonomy): domain Eukaryota; kingdom Metazoa; phylum Chordata; class Mammalia; order Rodentia; family Myocastoridae; genus Myocastor; species Myocastor coypus. The sequence goes on from PVJA010052971.1 coordinate 6,168, forward strand.
AGAAAATCAACCAAACAAACAAAAAAAAAAAAAATGATGAGACAGTTTCAAAACACATTAGTAGGACAGCCACAATAATTAATTTAACACATACTGTTGTCTTCATAGTAGTTGTTCAGAGTATAAGATGCAGACATGATAACTTTCCTAAACATTATTGGTACAAATATTTCTTATTGAACTAACAAAAAGTAGTTGTATGTATAGTCCAATATTCCATGATAGTAGTGGGTTATCAGCAGAACTAGGAATGTTGGAAGCTGCTGACTTGAGCCTTTTGCAGCTCAGCATACTAATCTGGCTTTACTTTCTATGCCTCATGGTTAAACTTTTCTTCTGGATGATTAAGGCCAAGTTAAAGCAAGACCTATGTAACAAAACATGTTACTTTTGTATCTGACAAGGTAAGCTTCTCTTCTGATGGGTTAACAACTTAAGTTTGCAGACCAAAAAATTAGAGAAAAAGAAAGGCTACAAGGATAGCCAATATGGGGACCAGGGAGTTAGCTCCATAGCACAAGTGCCTGTCTGGCAAGCTCAAGGTCATGAGACAAACCCTAGTCCTGAAAAAAAAAAAAAAAAGCTAGCCAATATTTTGGCCCTAGCCCTTCAAGGTCCATGAGGATTCAGGACATAAGAGAATCTGTACTATAACATCCTATACCTCAGTGGTGTCCCAAATGTTCTGTCCAAGGAGATTATGGGGGCACAGAGGAAAGGGAGCGACAATGTGTAGTGTGCCTAAGGAGAGTCACCTAAAGGGAAAACCTTCTCTCAGGCTTTCACAGAGAACAAACTCGTCAAGCAATGGCCGTGACTCATCCAGACGGCTGGCACTGACAGAAGTCCTACAGAATGCTGTACGTGGTTTCAGCTAAATCCTGAGGGGATTCACTTCTCCATTTGATCCCCATTTAATCAACGTTAGCCAAGCAACTACACTTGCAGTAATCTTACTTGTTCTCCACAGTCGTGTCCCACCTCACGCCCACCTTGGGACTTCCCATTGCACCAACATTACCTAAGCAACTACACTTGTGGGTTATTGGTTGAGCATAGTTTTGTCCCACCTTGAATCTGCCTCACCTTGTGGCCTTGCTCAATAAGACATCTTTAAGAAGTGGGGTCAGCAGCAACCTACTTTACAGATCCTCTTCTGTCTCTCTTAGACAAAAGTTTTCTTGGTCTCCATAAATTCTTCCTACTCTTAATGTCCATTGTTTCTAGAATTCATTTCTTGATGTTAGAGAACATGAACTTGGCATTTCAGTTCTCTGGCAGGTTAGGAGTTAATGTCCCTTACATTGCTTAGAGGTCCCGTGTCACCTGTCCTGTATTACTGTATCATCCCTACATCATAGGCTCTATATCATCATGGGTCATGCTTTTTTTAATCCCTAGTCTCATATTCACATCATTGTATCTCTGGATTTACTTTATCCAATATGTCTGAGCATCTCTTGGACATTGACTTCCGGTTGCAGTTTCCCCTTTTAGGAAATACCGCTTGAGGTCCTCATCATTTTGCCTGTGTCCTGGACACCGCCCCTTGGCCCCTCACAGGTGCAAGCAGTATCTTTGCCTTTTATATAAAAAAAAAAAAAAATCTGTGGCTTTCTATGAACAGAGGGGGTGCATTTCAATGCAATGACACGTGTCCCTTCCAGCCAGTGTCCTGTGGTGATCTTGAGGACTCCAGCCCAAGGGGAAGCTACTTTGCTCTGGTGTCTTTTGAAGACTTCAGTTTTGCTTTCAAGACTAGGACTTTAAAACACTTTGATTTTTGTGTGTGGTGTGAGATAAGCACTCACTTCACAGATTTCCGTGAAGGCAGCAAATGGCCGTGAAATTTCACTATAAAAATTCTGAACATCTTTGATGAATCAAGTTGAGGGTTTTGGAGGGAGGGGTTGTTTTGTTTTGTTTTGTTTTTAGTAGTGGGGATCAAACTCAGGACCTTGCACTTGCCAGGCAGGAGTTTATGCCACTGAGCCATCTCCCCAGTCCATATTTGATAAATCAAATCTCCACATAGGATTCCACTGCACTATTTGGCTTTCACCAATTCTGTCTTTTGTATTATAGTTTTATAAGTCTTATTTTATGGAGTAGCAGGTCTCTCCATCTTATTCCTCTTATTAGCTAGTCCTGACTCTTGCAATTCTATGTAAATTTGAGAATCCAACAATCAGGTTTAAAAAAAATAATCTGTTAAGATTTTGTTTCCAAATGACTTTAGAGTTCCACTTGGGAAGAACTAGATCTTTACATATTTTATTCTTCAGTTTTATGCCCAGTGTCTCCATTTCTTTAAGTTCCTTTTAATTAAAAATAAAAAAAAGTTGTACTGGTTTTGAAGTACGGCTGGGTGTGGTGATGTCCATGTCTGCTCCCAGCACTCAGGAGGCTGAGGCAGGAGGACAGCCATGAGTTCAAGACATGAGCCACATTGTGAACCCTTGGTCAGCCTAAACTGCACAATGAGACCCTGTCTCAAGACAGAATAATGCACTGTACATCTTTAAACAAATGTAGCCGGGCGTGGTGGCGCATGCCTGTAATCCCAGCACTTGGAAGGCTGAGGCAGGAGGATCGGTGTGAGTTTGAGACCAGCCTGGGCTACAAAAGTGAGCTCAAGGCCAGCCTGAACTGCATAGCGAGACCCTGTCTCAAAACGACAAAAAAAAAAAAAAAAAAAAAAAAAATGTATTCTGAGAAACTTTACATCACAGCTAATGCAATCTGATCCTTGAGTTTAATTTTCTATTTGCTATATTGATGTTGAATATTGATTTCAATTTCAGAGAAATCACTGCTTATTTATTGGTCCTAATAATCTGCTGGGTACGCTAAACACCATGGCACGCTTCTCAGGCATGGCAGTCTGTCTTCTTTTCAAGTCCCACCCTTATTCACTTTCTTGCTCACTCACCTTTGCATACTCCTTGAAGACCCAACAAAAGGCTGCGCAAAAAGCAGGGGATTCCTGCATTGGTCCCATCTCGAGGGAGAGGGTGTCGCTACCCCAGACCTGCCCATACTGGCTGCGTGTGTGCAGGTCCCACTGAGTACAAACTCGTTATTTAACCTCAGGGAACTTTCCAGTGATACAGTATTGCCCTGGCAGCTTCCCCATGCAGCCCATCTTCCGCTTTTTATATGAACCTATGCATCTGGGACCTCCATGCTCTTCATACGATGCTGGGTTTGTGCTGTTCTATTCGCTTGGAATTCGGCCTCTGTGACGACTTCCCCCTCACCCCCGCTCCTTTCCTGGTAGTTTTCCTTCTACTTTCATGTTATTTCTCCATTAGCGTCTTAATGTGTAAGGGCGCGTGGGACACTTGCCTTTCTAGACCTGCCCTGTGTGACCCAGCATGACACTCTCTGGTTCCACGAATGTTCTCGTATGCGGAGTGAATCCATTCTTGTTGAGCAGCAGCAAACAGGCCTGAAGAGACCTTCCTCGCGTGCGAGTGGTTCCCTCAGGTGCATCCGAGGAGGAGAGCAGTGGGATCAAGGGCTAGGCCTACCTCTAGCCCTTTGAGGAAGAGCCACACTGGTTTCCACAATGACGGGGCCGATTTCAATCTCCGCCCGCGCTGTGAGAGGGTGCGCTTCTCCGTCTCTCACCAGCACTGAGTTTGCTGGAACTCTGTGGCACCCCTTCTGGTCAAGCTGGGGTGAAATTTCGGTGCTGTGTTGGCATGGTTTTTCCTGGTGGCTGAGAGACGTTGAGCACTTCTCATACAAGTATTTCTACATGGTTGAGATCTCTGTGAGAAATATTGGTCTTGTTTGTGCTTGTGATCTTGTTTATTCCTTGAATTCTTGACAGAACTCACTACAACACTGGCTCACTTGAATCCCTACAACACTGAGTCTGCTCTTCATTGAGGTAAACGTTGAAGAATTGGATTGTGAAGTTCTTTATAGGGCCAGGATATAGCTCAGCAGCATAAGCACCTGCCTGGCAAGTACAAGGTTCAGAGTTCAATTCCCCAGGACCACAGACAAAAAAAAAAAAAAAAAAAAACAGGAAGAGGAAGGAGGGAAGGAAGAGTTCTTCATAGTGGTCCCTCCAGCTGTGGATTTTGGAGTTTATTTTGATTTTTTTGTTTTGGGCTTCTGAGACAAAGTCTTGCTGTGTAGTTCAGACTATATTGAACTCACTGTATCCAGGGTGGCCTTGAAGTCTTGGTGATCCTCCTGCCTCAGTTTCCCAAATTCTGGAGTTAAAATCCTGCACGTCACACCCAGTTCTTTATTTTGAATTTTTGAAGCATCTGTCACTGCATAACTTTTATTTTTCATGTTATAGGCTTTCTCTTTCTTATCAGTTTTACTTGTCCAGAGATCAAGCTTATATCTTTGTTGATCTTAAAGTTTGACGTCTTTAACTCACTAATTTCTACTTCCATCTTACTATTTCTTTCTTTGAGATGAATTTTCATCACTTTTTCCTGGCTTCTCAATATGGACACTGATCTTATTCAAGTTTATTCCCTTTTAATATGAACACGTGAGGCTGTACACTTCCTCATTTTATCTGTGGGGTTTATCTGCGCTTTGAAATATGTGGGGTTTTTTACATATTTTGTTAAGATTTATCTTTGAGTCAGTTTTTTACTTTGTTATAAAGATTTATCTTTGGTTTACAGTTGACTCATACTTTACTTGAAGAATCTTTCAGTTTCAGTATATGGCAAAAACTAATTTTATCTTTTGTTTTAATTTCTACTTTTGGGGGCTGCGGAGATAGCTCCATGACATAAGTACCTGCCTGGCAAGTGCAAGGTCGTGAGTTTGAATCCTGGTCACCAGCTCCCACAAAAAAGACTTTCTAACTTCTACTTTTATTTATTTGCAAAAATGATAAAGAGATATACTATGTGTGGTTTTAAGGTTTTGAAATATTTCAAGATGTAGGGGCTGACCAAATAGCTCAGTGGACTAAAGCACCTGCAAGCAGCAGGGGCCAGGGGTTTGATCCCCAGGCCTGCCATGCCAGCCCCAGTCCTGGGGCACACGGAGACAGTAACTGAGACTTGGCCTTGTGGTGCGCACCTGTCATCCCAGCTCTTGCGAGGCTGAAAACAGGAGAATCACTGTGAGCCTGATCTAGCAGTGAGACCCTGAACACCCTGTAGACTCTTCCCTAAAATACAAGGAAAGAGAGAAAGAAAGAAAGAAAGAAAGAAAGAAAGAAAGAAAGAATTTTCAGGGTCGATATGGTCAGGTTTTAAATATTTCATAAGGTCCTATAAATAATTTATATTCTAAATTATTTAGCACGTTATTTTAGATAAATCCAGTTGGTTAAACAACTCCATGTTTTCAATATTCAGGATCCTTACTAATCATAACTATTTTAGTGACCTATATGGGGTTTGGGAGATAAATCCATCATGGCTGGAAGGAAATTAGTACTGAATCTAATCCACAGAATTGCTGTAAGGCTCAAATGAAAAATAAATACATGCACAAATTAATGTACAAAGTATCTTAACACAGTGCCCAATGCATAGTAAAAGGTCAATGCACTTTCATGAAAGTTATTCTCGCAGCAATAAACAAGAGCAGTGCATTCCTGTGGGGCTGCTTGGCAGAAGTTGGAGTACTGCAGATGCCTCCTTTTAGTTGGCTGAGATGATGGATGTCGCATAGAAGAGTCCGGGAAGTGGAGGACAAAACCCTGTATTTTGAGCCTTTACTGCTGCAGGGCTGTGAAGCTCTAGAAAAATGTGGACTAGAAAGCAAGAGGCTCCGAGCATTCAGAAAAGGGCCACAAGATCAGGGCCGACCCGAGACTGAGCACAGGAAGGCGATCACAGAGAGCCCGGACGAGCCTGTGGACGCAGCCGGGATGTGCCCAGTGCCTGCACTGCGTCACCAGCTTGTGCTAACGTCTTCTCTCGGCAAGAAGCTGCAAACATCAGGAACCCAGCCCTGGGGGCACTGGGTCCCCCTCCTGGGC
>PVJA010052972.1:0-12173 GCA_004027025.1 Myocastor coypus
GAAAGGTTAATGTTTAGTTGTTTGATCAATCTTATATACCTATATGTATTAATCTAAACTGATCCGATGATGAAAATATGTAATATAACCATTGTTAAATTTAAACAATAAAAGAATTGGAAAAAAAATAAACCTTTAAAAAAAAAATTAAATAAATAAATAAATAAAAAGAAGAAGAAGAAGTAATAGTAACTTGCAGAGGAGAGCTTGCAGACTGGGCAGAGGATGAGGAAGGTTTCTGAGTTATTAACAAGGCAGCCTATCCTCAGTTAGATGTTAACTGCCTGGGTGCACAATTCTCAAACTGACGATAAAGATGTGTATGAGTCAAGATTTAGAAAAGAGAATCAACAGAATAGACACACACACACACACACACACACACACACACACACACACACACACGGAAAGGTGTTATAGAAATTCATGACACCGTGATGGCAGTAAAGCTCCATGAGTGGCCATCTGCCAGCTAGGAATGCGGCAAGCCAGAGACACAAGGGTCATGAGAGCTCAGGGCTGGGGAAACAGCTCAGCAGTCCAAAGTGTCTGCTTAGGCAAGCTTAGGCAGCTGCAGGGACTGTGGTTCAGTCCCTGGCATCTCATGCTGCGCCAGCCCTGCCCCCAGGGTGGGCTGAGCCAGTTATAGGAAAAGAAAATCAGAGTTCAGGGATGGGGAGTCTAAGAACCTGCCTTAAAAAAATTAATTAATTAATTAATTAATTAAAAAAAGAACCTGCCTTGTAGGCCTAAAGATCCAAGTTTGATACTGTGTACTGTGTACTGTGCAGGCCCCGAAATGGAGTGTGGTGGTGTATGCCTGTAATCCCAGTGCTGGGGAGGCTGACACAGGAGGATTACTACAAGTCCAAGCTGCATAGTGAGGCCCTGTACCAAATGAATAAAATAAAGAAAAAAAATTTTTTTAAAAGAACACATTTAGGGCTGGGGATATAGTGCTGGCCTGGCAAGCACGAGGGCCTGAGTTGAATCCCCAGTAACGCCAAAAAAAAAAAAAAAAAAAAAAAATCAAAGCTCAAAATCTGAAAACCAGGAGCTCTCATGTTTTTAGGCAGGAAAACATGAGTGTTCCAGCTCCAAAAGAGAGTTGTAGTCACTATTCCTATGCCATTTTCCTTCTCCCCAGGCTCTTATAGGATTGAGAGATGCCTATTCAGGCTGACAAAGATCATTGGCCTTATTTAGTCCAATGATTCAAATGCTAACCTCTGCCAAGAACACCCTCAGTGGTGGTGGGGTGTGGTGGCGCACACCAGTAATCCCAGTACTAGAGAGGCTGAAGCAGGAGGATCATTTTGAGTTCAACCTCAACCTGGGCTGCAAAGTAAACTCAAGGCCAGCCTGAACTGCAGAGTGAGACCCTATCTCAAAAAAAAGAACTCCTTTAGAGGTACACTCAGAAATAATGTGTTAGCAGCCACCTTAGTTTATAACACATACATTATCCATCAGAATATGTACACTATATCTTGATCTTGAAAAACCATGCTAGCACATTAATAAGTGTTCTTTCTCTCCAGATTTACTCCTAAATTCTCCCTAAATTATGCAGCTTAGAATTGAATCTATTGGGCCAGCGAGCCAGCTCAGAGGTCTAAAGCACCTGCCTAGGAACATTTAGGCAACCGAAGGGACTGCAGCTTGATCCCTGGCACCACATGCCATGCCAGCCCCACCCCTGAGTCAGGCTGAGCCAGACATAACACAAATAAATGAGGTTTAAAAATAAATAAATAAAGCCAAGGAGATAGCTCAGTGACACAAGTGCCTTCCTGGCAAGTGCAAGGTCCTGAGTTCAATCCCCAGTACCGCAAATAAATAAATAAATAAATAAATAAATAAATAAACAAACTAACAAACAAATAAATAATGTTTTTGTTTTGGTGGCACCAGGCATCAAACTCAGGACCTTGCACTTGCCAGGCAAGCACTTATTCCACCGGGCTATCTCCTTGGCCCATTAATTTAATTTTAAATTAATTTTTTAATTAAATAAATTTTAATTTAAAAAATAATTAAAGAACAAGCTGATTAGTATTAAGTTCGCTACACAGCATCGCATATGAATTGATTGCCCAACTCAAAATTCTAACAGTGCCAGTCCTAGAAAGTAAAATTCTCATTTGATAGTTAGCTGATACTTAAAGATAAGATGGAGATACCCATCATCGTGACTTCATTATAGTTAGTAAATATTGGAGGGACAACACTAACGTCTATCCATTGAGTCTGATTGCTTTCTAGCTCAAAGTAATTAAAGCTTTCACAATGATGTTTCCCTAAAAATGTTAAAGTTAATGGTTGATAGAGAAGGGTGAGCGTGGGGATAGGATGATAATTGCTAATATTTATTAACACCAGACCCATGCACTGAACCACTAAAAAAAATCGAGGCTCTGCTTTTGGTCAGTCTTGCACCTGCTTTACTACCCATGCAAAGTTTCACAGATAGAGTAATATATCCCAGTATTAATTTGACCTTGCTCAATAAAACTTTCATTAATCGATGCTCAACTTTGTGTCTCCTCTAACTCCATCTCTCTGGCAGAAAGTTACGTTTTATTATAAGCTGCAAAACAAAAACTGTCTTATGCACATACTTTCAAATTCAATGGGCAGCTATGCTTTTCCTTGCTATGTGATCCACACATTATACTCATTGTGAAAAGCGACCCCCTCTGAGCTGTATTTTGCCTCCTTTGCATTTCTATCCCTAATTTGGGGGGCCCTATTTTAAGATACTCCATAAAAGACAGCTTGTTGGTGACTGTGCAGGCCATTTTACAATTCCTTTTGGAAAAGGCAGTTGGGCCAGTTGAGACCCTCTGAGAAACAGATGCTAAGATAATAGTGGACAGGTACTGGGGATGCTGGGGGGATGCTGGTGGAGGATAGAGGGGAGGAAGCACAAGTAACCCAGGGAGACGCTACTGGACAGTACGCAGAGGTGGCACTCTGGAAGAAGAGAAAGGGAAGGTGAATTGGTTAGGAAGAGTCTGCCTGCAAGGGAGCACTGGGAAATGTTCAGCCAGGTGTGCAAGAGCTGCTGGGAGAAAACTGGCTGTTTGGAAAGTCCCAGCTCCCAGTGATTTGCAGGTATTGGCTGGAAAGAGCCAGGAAAAGGGTGGGCCCTTTGGTGGAGGTAAGACAAGGGGCTGTGGCTCTTCACCAGCCCTGCTTCCCCACAGCAGTCTCCCTCGAAGGAGATTGCAATGGCAAACTTCAGTGACCATCTCAGCAGCACATAGACAAAGGAGGAAGCTGCATGGGCAAAACGTTGTATCCCCCAAAATTTGTGTGTTGAAGAGCTAACCCCTAAGGCAACTGCATTGAGTTAACCTGGGATAGGAGGGACATAATCAGGGTTAGACAGACAGCCATGAAGGTGAGAGGATCAAAGCCCTCCTATGAAGAGGAGCCACCAGAAAGTTTGCTTCCGTTGTCTCTCTCTCCCTACAGGGCATGAGGAGGTAAGCTGTGGGAACACATAGAAGAAAGTACCCACCAGCCAGGAGAAGTGACTCCAGAATAAAAGCTGGTAACACTCTGATCTTGGACTTCCAGGGTACAGAACTTTGAAGAGAAAGTCTCTCTGGTGTTTAGCCTGTCCAGGATCTGATATTTTATTACAGCAGCTGATTCTAATGCAAAAGAATTCATAAATAACCATATCTTCATTATTTCATAGCTGTCATGGTAATTCTATCCAAATAAATATTTATTAAAACCTAAAATTCTAGTGTTGTTCGGTTATAATGGATTAAAACCATATCCTAACATTTATAGCAGCTAAGACATGCTTCTAATAATAGAAAGTATTCTCCTTCTACATGAGACAAAAATCCGTAGGCTGAGGGATAGCATCTTCCTGACACCTGGAATACTGCATTTGCTGCAACATGTAATTGTATAATTATCACTGTGGTTGTTTTTCCTTGTGCCACACAGCAAGATAAAAATGAAGGGAATCTCAGATTTTACTTTTTCTTCTGTTTCCATGGACACAGCTTTATAATTTTGTATGAAAGTCAAAATCTGTCACTCTCATTAAATCTGTTCCTGGAGCTACTATACTAACAGCAGCAAAATAATTAGAAACCAACAAAGAAAACACACAAAACGAAGAGAAGTGAGCCCCTTCTTAGAGCTATGACCAACTGGGAAATGCCTGCAGAGGAAACTCATGGCTGGGGCCAAGGGTGAACAGAAGCCAATAAAATACTTAATGAAGTGAAGTGCTGTAGAGCCCCGCACAGAACCTCAGCATGCAGTGTGGATGCAGTTTTCTTCTAATCCAGAAACAATAGAATTAATGTTTCTTTTAAACATAACACACCCTAACACTACTTAGCACTATCTTTACCTCCTGGTCTCTGTCACAAACACATAGATGTATTAGCTCGACAGTTTCCGGAATCTTCCCTATTCGTAATTATCTTTGCTCTAATTGATCATGGCATGTTCTATGAACCATGTCATGGTTCTCTCATCCCCTATGAAGACGTTTATTTATTTTCTTACAAAGGTTTATTAAGGTGTTGTTGTACATGAAAAACATCAGCAAATTATGGTTGATAGAAAGAACCAGAGGAACTATTTTCACATGTTGTACCCAAAAATATACTTTAGCAAAAGCAAAATTAGGAAAGAATTATTATATTATAAATAATTTTTCATAGCCCCAGGACTTACTTCACTGAGTGGGCCATGTTTGCATCATGAGCTCGTGCACAAAGCACTGCCCACCTGATTGGAGGGGGGGGGGCGTCCAGCATGACCTTTGTTGGATAGCTCAAGGTCTACTCACTGGAGACCTACATTCCACTTGTAAAATCCCTTCACCTTTGCTATACAAAATAACTAATTATAGCGGAAATCTCTTCCATTCACAGATCTGCCCAAATGTTGAGAAGGACACATGCTATATACACCTAGAAGTGGGAGCCACGGAGTCTGGCACAGTGTATCGTTTGCCATGGGTGACAATCTTCACCTGATAGAGAATGGTAACTTCCTAGGGCAACACTGGAAGCACAACTGAATTCAGTTAGGGCCCAAGAGCATCACTATGCATTTTTATCCAGGTTAAACAGTTCACATGCATAGAAGCTTTAAAGGTAGCTGATTTGATTTGAATTTTAGAATATTGTCTTGAAATTTTTTTTTTTTTTTTTTTTTGGTCTTTTTGAGGCAGGATCTCACTATGCAGTTGAGGCTGGCCTTGAACTCACTTTTGTACTCCAGGCTGGTCTCAAACTTGCACCGATCCTCCTGCCTCAGCCTCCCAAGTGCTGGGATTACAGGTGTGTGCCACCACGCCCAGCTCCTAATTTAATTTAAATTAATTTTTAATTAATTTTCTGAATATTGTTTAATTATACTTTTTGTTTTATGATTCATACTGTATCTTTGACTTCCAATCTACTTGCAAGACATGGTATGATGTTTTCTCCTAGTATTAGAAACCATATATATATATATATATATATATATATATATATATATGCAAGAGAATTAGGATAGATACACAGCTACTTTGTCTTAGTTCATTGAGAATAAAAGTTTGTACTAATATTGTTTAGACAAGATATCAGGTTTGCATCTTATCCTCTAAATAACTACTATGAAGACAACAATATGCATGGTATTAATTAAAGTAACCATCCTACTGTCTTGTTTTGAAATGGTTTTATGGCTTCTCATTAAAATGAATAAACATTTTAAAAGGGGGGCTGGGGCCCGGCAGGACAGCTCAGTGGTCTAAAGCGCCTGCTTAGGAAAGCTTAGGCGGCTGCAGGGACCACAGTTCGATCCCCGGCACCACATGCTGCACCAGCCCTGCCCTCAGGGCAGGCTGAGCCAGCCATAAAAATAAATAAATAAAACAAACAAAAGTTCTGAAACAAGAAAAAAAATTTAAAAATAAATAAATAAAAAATAAAAGGAGGGCTAACCAAATAGCTCAGCAGATTAAAGTGCCTGCTGAGACCGACACAGCAGCCTGGGTTCCATCCCTGCAGAGTTGTGCCAGCCCTGCCTCGGGGGCACACTGAGACAGCGATTGAGACTGGGCATGGCAGCACGTGCCTGTAATCCCAGCTCTTGGGAAGCTGGACACAGGTAGATCACTGCAAGTCTGATCTATGTGGTGACAACCTGTAGACCCTGTATTAAATACAAAAAATAAATAAATGTAGCCCATGGTAACTGCAAATTTCACTGGAGTTTTAGTATCAGTATTTTTCTCCTCTGAGTATCATCCCCATCCTGAGAAAGTGTGTTTATACAAGCGTATATATTGTAGGGGGCTGGGGAGACAGCTCAGTAGAATAAATGCTTGCCTGGCAAACACCAAATATCTGAGTTCAATCCCTGGTCCCACAAAAAATAAAAATAAAATATAAGTATACATGTTGTAGATTAGGAAAGAAAACATGCATTTTGCTTATTTAAGTAGAAAGGTTGCTATTTACAGTTAATCAAAAATATCCACCAAGGGTTTACAAGGGAAAGTGCTGTTCAGACACTATTTTTTTGTTGTTATTATTGTTGTTTTGTTTTGTTTTGGGTATCAGGAATTGAACTTAGAATATCACACTTGCCAAGCAGGTGCTGTGCCACCAAGCTAGTCCCTTGCCCCTCGGATATTATTTTTTTATGTAGGAATTACTTTACCATTTCTTATTCAGAGAATATGAATGATATCATTCCATGTATGAATATGTGCATATGTGTGTACATGAACACACATACACACACACATACACACATACACACACACATTCCTTCTAAGCAAGTGTCTCAGTCACCTTTCTCTGATTGCTCAGACAAACACCAGACACCCAAAATGAAGGGAGGAAAGGTTTATTTTGCTCACAGTTGCTGGAAGTTTCAGTCCATACTCAGCTGGCTCCAAGGCAGAGTGACACATGGCACTGAACAACCTTTCACAAAGGTGACAAAGATCAGAGAGCAAAATGGAGGAGCAGCAGCAACAATGGCAGCAGAGGGTAAGTCTGTGTCCTTTAAATTGCATCCAGTCCATCTGCCCCAGGACAGGTATAGCACTCATATCCATAATCCAAGCAATACTAAAAGCCATAATCCCATCCTTGATCATGAGTTAAACTCAAACTCTAGAGGTCCCTTCCCTATGACTGCATGAGGCTTTGGGGGACAACTAGATACAAACCATAACAGTAAGTTTAAACACTATTTCAGTGTTTTTTTGTTTTTGGGGGGTTTGTTTGTTTGGTTTGTCTTTTTGAGACAGGGTCTCGCTATGCAGTTGAGGCTGGCCTTGAGCTCACTTTTGTAGCCCAGGCTGGTCTCGAACTCGCACTGATCCTCCTGCCTCAGCCTCCCAAGTGCTGGGATTAGAGGAGTGCGCCACCATGCCCGGCTACTATTTCAGTGTTTGAGGGTTCATTGCAAGTTAGAAAATTGACTCTCTCTGGTCAGAACTACCTCTGTGTTGGGACTCTAAAAATTTTTCTCCAACATAAAATGTGACCAAGGCAATGGATTTCTCTATTAAAATAACCAGTGGATTTTGCCTCAGCCTTTCAAATAGAATGCTGAAGAGCTCACAAGTGGTATTTTCAGGCTGTGAGAGGCACTGTTCTAAGCTCTAGATAATGGATAGATCCCTATGTTCTAAAGAGGAGAAGGCAAAAGTAAGCAAACAGTGAGAATCATTTCAAATAATAAGTGACACTACAGAGAAAATCAAACAAGCTGACCTGACGATACTGAACTACGCGCAGCAGAGATGAGGGAAGGTTACTTTGGATTGTTTGTGAGCTAAGCCCACGTTGCAGCCTGAATGATAAAAATGAGGCCACAAGGAAAGGCAAGGACAAGGACTTCCAGGTGAAGGAATCAACAAGCACAAAAGCGTGTAGCAGGAGCAGTCCTGGTGGGTTCAGGGGACACAAAGCAAGGCAGGGAGGACAGGAGTGGGGTGAAAGAAAGAGGAGGCAACGTGGAACCCAGTCAGCGTTGGGTATGCAGGGTCTCAGAAGGCATACAGGGCGCAGCCTTTCTAGATGCCAGCGGTAGGCACTGCAAGGTCTAGTGACATCTCACCATTACAAAAGTGACTCTGGCTGCTGTGTCGTGAGTGGTATTTGAAAGAGCCTCCCCCATGCTCAGTGATTATAACTGAAAACAGAAACACATTACTCACCCTGGAGAAGCAACCAGTCAATTATTTTCCCTAGTAGGTATCTGATTTTATTTTTAGTGTAACTGTCAGTAAATACATTATTATCCTACTGGTATAAAGCCTGTGTAAAATTATTTGTGGTAAAAATCTGCAAAATAAATTTTATAATTACTTTTTCTTTGCCAGTTGTTTTTTGTTTGTTTGTTTTGTTTTGTTTTGTTTTGTTTATTTGTCTTTTTGAGACAGAGTCTCGTTATACAATTCAGGCTCGCCTTGAGCTCACTTTTGTAGCCCAGGCTGGTCTCAAACTCGCACCAATGTTCCTGTCTCAGCCTCCCGAGTGCTGGGATTACAGGCGTGTGCCACCACGCCTGGCTCTTTAACTAGTTTCTTATGCTCTTTTTCCTCTATTAATATGCCATGGTTTGTTGTTTGAAAGGTGCTGAGATGCACCAATCTAATAAGAACACACCTCAGCACACTCATTTACAATTAGGAATACATCTTTTCATGACATAAAACAAGTCAAATTGGATAGTATTCTTGGGTTTTTAATAGCCTATTTTCACTATTGTCCTCTTTTTCCATTCTTTGTATGTTAGTATACCAAGAACAGTCCCAATCCATGTGTTCTACAAATCCTCATCACTTTGTTCGTTTTCTGCAGTTAGGATTTACTTAACAGTAAGAAAAAAGAAAAACAGCACGAGCAGGGAAAATGAACAGTGCACAATCAAAACTGGAGAATACAGAAAAATTCTGAGCCCAGTAACAACAGAATGTGGAACAAGATTTAATGTCTGAAGTCACTGATACACCTACATGCCAATGAGCCAGAAGCAGGGGCTCCTGCCAATCTCTGCATCCGGGCTCTTTTGCTCCTGCAACAGGTGCCAGTTCCTGAGGAAGCAGCTGTGAGACTGGGCGACTGAGCTGGAGTTCCTCTCAAAAGTCTGCTGGAGGTAGCAGGACAAAATTCGATCACCGGGTTCGTGGAAGAGGGCAAGCTAGGTGAACTGGTGGTGCTTTCTTCTAGAACCCTGAGACAGAAGGACTGAAGCATGAATCTGAAGTGGAGAGGCCTTTTAAGGATTGCGTTCCCCTTCAGGCCACCCCAGTGCTTGAAAGTTATATACCACAAGCAGCTAGAAGCCTGCACTGAGCAAAGGTTAATCTTCTTTGGAGAAAGGTGACATCTTTTTGAGCCCCAAGTTATGTCTACAAACAGTTATGCACATTGTCCTGATTATAAACAAAGAAAAAAACAGATACAAGACAAAATAAAATGACATAAATTAAAAACAGCAGAAAAATAGACAATAGAAACGAAGCCCCAAAGATTCCAAGCTATTAGCTAATGCAGACTTAAAATAACAACATTTACTGTGCTGGAGGAGATAAAAGCCAAGATTGAGAATTGGGACAGGAAACTGTAACAAAGAGGCATGTTCAAGCGCTATAAATTTAACTGAAAAGCGGAACTGAATTTAAGAACAGAGAATACATAAAAAGATGACGAGAGAAATGTGTAACCAGGGAGACCTACCAAGAGAAATATTCAGAATAAAATGATGGAAGGAGACAGCTGACAGCAACACGTATGACACGGCTTGCAAAAGAAATAAAGGACAGCGACACAGGGCCGATGATCGAAGGATAATGGCTGAAAACACCAAGCCAAGGATGCTGACCTCCTCAGGGGTGCAGTAATGGAAAGTCACCTGATGAAAACAAATGCAGGGGCTGGGGAGATAGCTCTGTGGCACAAGTGCCTGCCTGGCAAATGCAAGGTTGTGAGTTTGAACCCCGGTCCCACAAAAAAAAGAAAACAAATGCAACATAATGAGGCCTGCTGTCACTACTTTTATTTAACATCGAATTAAATGTCCTTATCTACGAGATAGTATCAATAATGAGCCAGGGAGATAAGTCAGGGGCACAAATGCCTCCCTGGCAAGTGCAAGGTCCTGAGTTCAATCCCTGGTTCTGCAAAAGAAATAATAATAATAATAATAATAATAATAATAATAATAATAATAATAATAATAATTTTAAATATTAAATATAAAATATAGCTGTTGCTGCTCTCAGGAAACATAACAAGATGAACAGAAATCCCAAATAATCCATACTGTAATAGATTGTGAATGTTATCCAAATCTAAATGTTAATTCCATTTCTATACACCACTAATCATTAAACTATTTTTTCCTCAAAAGTCTATTTTATTAACACTTAAAAGCACAGATAGAGGGGCTGGGGAGACAGCTCCGTGGCACAAGTGTCTGCCTGCCAAGTACAAGGTCATGAGTTTGAACCCTGGTCCAGAAAGAAAGAAAGAAAGAAAGAAAGAAAGAAAGAAAGAAAGAAAGCACAGATAGAGTATATCTAACAACAACAAAAAAGAAATCTTAAAGTTCCCTTTGAGCAATTATGATACATCAGAGAAGACCTAAATAAATGTGTGAGTACATGCAGCAGATTGCTAACTGTGGTCAACTTATTACACCCAGCTGAAGAGAACTAGCATGGTGCTGGGTGTGGGAGGCCCACCTGAGGATTGTTGCCAGCTGCATGAGAGGCCGAACTGGAGATGCTGTGGAGAGGCTGTTAAGGCAGCTGTTTGGAGCAGCTGTTGGAGCTCCTGGAAGCTGCTAGTTCTCTTGGGCTGTTCTGCTGGAGGACCCTGTCATGCTGGCTTTCCTGATGAACTTGGTTGTCCTCATAGGAGGAGGAGCTTGGGACCTCGTTGTCACTGACAATGGCTACAGCTCACTTTGGGGGAACTGTGCTTACCTTGAGCGTTGCTTCCTGGCTCCAGTACAGATCCCTCAGCCTGCTAGCACAGATCCTTCATCCTACTGGCACAGGATTTCTAGCTTCTACCATTTATTCTTTGGGCCTTTTCCAGAGCAGACCTGTGAAGCAGGCCTGCCTGAGACATTGTCATGGCTCTAGGCCTCCAGATGGACTTGTGAGAGGCATTGTTATGTACTCTAGGTTTCCAGCTGGACTCATGAAGGACTTTAGGATCCAGGCCCTCAGCTGTATTCTTTGGTCTTTAGTATGCGGACAGATTTTCTGCACTCTTGTATATGATGATTTTTTAGGGTGATTATAAAATGAGCTCATAAAATGAGTCCTGTATTGCATTTTTCCCCTTGCAAAAATCCCAAACCATGAATATACCATAGCCATGAGTTGAAAAATATACTACAGAGGCTGGGGAGACAGCTCAGAGGCATAAGCACCTATCTGGCCAGCGCAAGGACCCAAGTTTGATCCCTCACCCCACCTGTGGTGTTGTCTCAGCCCTGGATGCCCAGGCATGCTATCTCAGCTCCAGGTGTGGAAGCCCACCCTGTGGCCCCAGAACCAGGCATGGTGACACACACCTGTTGTTGCAGCACTAGGAAAGCTGAGCAAGGAGAATCTCTGAGAGTTCAAGGCCAACCTGGGGGCTACAAAAATGAGCACAAAGCTGGCCCAAAAAGGAGGGTAATGCAGTACAGCGATTATCTCCTCAAAGTCCTGTATGCATTTAAGAATATCTCAGTCAAAATTCTAGCAGATCCTTTGATGAACTGACAATTCACAACATGAAAAAACAAGAAACAAATTTCTACTAGATATAAAGCTAATTACAAAACAATTGTAAATAACTTAGGATTATGTTGAAGGATGAATAATGAACTGGTGAAACCCAGTAGAGGGCCCGAAAAAGACCTGCGTGCCCAGAAATGAGCATGATACTGCAGAGCCCTGGAATAAAAGAGGGTCTTTTTATCACAGGGCTTGGGGCGAGCACATGGAACAAGCAAAACCTGGCCCCGATTCCATGCATGAAAAGAAATTGCAGGTTGAATAAAGATGTAAATGAAAAAAAAAAAAAGATGTAAATGCAAAGATCAGATAATCCAACTTTTTATTTTTTTTTCCAATTCTTTTATTGTTTAAATTTAACAATGGTTATATTACATATTTT
>PVJA010052973.1:0-12067 GCA_004027025.1 Myocastor coypus
AAAAAAAAAAAAAAAAAAAAAAAAAAAGAACAAACAAACAAAATACTGGCAGTACTAGGCGCTGAACTCAGGGCATTTGTATTGAGGTACATCTCCATGCCTGCATGCCCTTTTCATTTTTATTAGAGCTGCCACCCTCCTGCTGCAGGCTCTAGAGTGCTAGGGGTACAGCCCTTTGCCCGCTCCCACAGTCCTCCTGAAGACCTCCGCGTCCTGTGTGTGAAGGCTGCCATTACTTCCCCACTTTCACCCTCCACTCTCCCCTCTGGCCCTGCGCCGGCTGCACTGTGCGCCTGGCTATTCCTTATTCTGAAAACACCCTGGGAGCCCCTGCCCGGGCTCTGCCTGGCACCCTCTCCCACACACATGCATGTGGTGGCCTCGCTCAGACCTTCAGGTCTCCAGTGGACAATGTCCTGTCAAATGGGGCCCTGCGGACACCTCAGCATGCAAACCACCCCTCAAACCCCTTCCAGGTGATATAAGTGCCAGAGAGAGCAAATAAAAACAGACTGAAAATGTCAGGATAAAAATCCAGATAGAAGGGCTGACAGGATAGCTCAGCAGTCTAAAGTGCCTGCTTAGGCAAGCTTAGGCAACAGCAGGAACCGCGGTTCGCTCCCGGGCACCACATGCTGCCCCAGCCCCACCTCCAGGGCAGGCTGAGCCAGCCATAACATAATAAAGTTAAGCGTAAAAAAAAAAAAAAAAATCCAGATATATTCCCTACCATTAGTAAAGTGGATTGAAAAGCCAAAGGGTGCTAAGGAGGGATCAAGCGAAAACCACCCTGCATGATAGAGCATCATGCAGCAAAGAGAAAAAGGAGCCGGGCATGGTCATGCCCACCTATAATTCTAGCACTCAGGAGGCTGAGGCAGGAGGATGGGTGTGAGTCTGAGACCAGCCTGGGCTACAAAAGTGAGCTCAAGGTCAGCCTGAACTGCATAGGGAGACCCTGTCTCAAAGAGACCAAAAGAGAGAGAGAGAGAGAGAGAGAGAAAGAACCACAGCAGTGCAGGCCACACCCATAACTCTGTCTGCCACAGAAACCACAGATACTTCATCATGGTTGTGGCAAGTAACTCAGAATATCATTTTTATTCATCAGGACTTCAATCATCAGTGTTACTAAATTCTGCTGGATATTATTATATAATAATGCATTGATAAATGAATATATTGGGCTGGAGTTGTAGCCCTTATCTAGCATGTGTGAGGGGCTGGGTTTGATCCTCACCACTATATAAGAAAACAAAACAGAACATTGTATGTATTACTACCACCACTTCGTTTTTTTGTTGTTGTTCTCCAATACTGGGGATCAAACTTGTGCTTGCCAGGCAGGTGCTTAAACCATTGATCTATGTCCTTAGCTCCTTGTCACCACCTTCTTAATAAACATCATTCAATACCATTCATTTGCTTTATAATTTTATATATTTTGAGTTTAAAAATACTATTTAGGGGCCAGTCAGATAGCTCAGTGGATTAAAGCACTTGATTAGGAAGACACAGGGTCTGGGGTTCAATCCTTAGCCTGCCGTGCCAGGCCTGCTGCCAGGGAACATTGACATGGTAACTGAGACTGGGTGTGTTGGCACACACCTGTAATGCCAGTGTTTGGGAGGCTGAAAACAGGAGGATCACTACAAGTCCGATCTGTGTAGGGAGACGCTGTAGATCCTGCACTAAATAAAAATAATAGTAATAATAATAATAAAATAAAAATACTATTTTAGCAAGGCATGGTGGTGCACACCTGTAATCCCAACAGCTGAGAGCCTGAGCCAGGAGAATCATTGTGAGTTCGAGGCCAGCCTGGGCTACAAAATGAGCTCAAGACCAGCCCAAACTATATAGTGAAACCCTATCTTAAAAAGACAAAAGAAAGAGGCCAGTGATACGGTTCAGTGGTCTAAAGTACCTGCTTAGGCAAGCTTAGGCAAGCTTAGGCAAGCTTAGGCAGGTGCAGGGGACTGTGGTTTCATCTCCAGCACCACATGCCACACCAGTTCCGTCCCCTCAGGGTGGGTTGAGCGGGCCAAAAAAAAAAAAAAAAAAAAGTCAAAAGTAAAGAATTTTTTTTTTTTAAATCTTTTTGAGACAGGGTCTCTCTCTATGCAGTTCAGGCTGGCCTTGAACTCACTTTTGTAGCCCAGGTTGGTCTTGAACTTGCACTGATCCTCCTGCCTCAGCCTCCCGAGTGCTAGGATTACAGGCGTGAGCCACCATGCCCGGCTTAAGAAAATTTTTCTAAGCCAGAAGTGATGGTATATACATATAATCCAAGCTACTCAGGAGGATTACAAGTTTGAGGCTGGGGATGGTGGCATATGCCTGTAACCTAGCACTCAGGAGGCTGAAGCGGGAGGATTATTTCTTGTAAGTTTGACTCAGGCCAGCCTGAACTACATAGTGAGACTCTGCTCACATACAAACACACACACACACACACACACACACACACACACAAATGTTTGAGGCAAGTCTGACTGATTAAAGAGACCCTGTCTCAAAATAAAAAGGACCGGGGCATATGGCTCAGTGACAGAGTGCTTGTCTAGCATGCGTGAAGCTGTAGGTTTAATTCTTGGTATCACAAAACAAGAGCATTATTCTGAGAAAAATACCATTGCATTTCTCACGTTTGCCAAAGGTGTCACATGTATGCACACAC
This sequence comes from Myocastor coypus, assembly GCA_004027025.1. NCBI lineage: Eukaryota > Metazoa > Chordata > Mammalia > Rodentia > Myocastoridae > Myocastor > Myocastor coypus. Next base: position 2,681 of record PVJA010052973.1, read on the forward strand.
AGGAGGAGGGTTTCTGCACTGAAGGGCGCAGAGCGTGGTCAGGCCTGGCTTCACCGAGCTCCTGTTTACCACATTATACTACAGATGCATAGACTCTTGCTTCTTCCTCTTACCAGCATGATATTCTATTTATTTGGGTTCATACTCCCTGGAATAGGGCTTAGCAGATAAGAAACTACTGTTTACAGAGGACCTACTGTGTGCTGGGCCTGGGTCCCACCGGGTGAGGTAGAAGAAGGGAGAGACTCAAAGGAAAGCATTCAGTTGGGCCTCCTGTGCTTGGTCTGCTCACTCACTTGCTCACATGTGCTACCTACTGCCTGCCATGGAGCTGGGCTCTGGGGACAATGGGGACAAGAGGCTTGAGTTCCTGTTGTTCTTCTTCTTCTTCTTTTTTTAAATGAGTCGGATAGACTTATTGGGGGAAGAAAGCTCCTGTCCAAGAGGGGGACAGGAGGGGGGCTCCTGAGTGGGTTGTCCCCAGGAAGCTGTTTCTTCCAGGAACTTTTGTAGAAGAAAACCCCGTGGTGAGGTGGGTCTAAGGTTGTGGAGAAGACGTGGGAACACGCTTAGGTGGGTATGAGGTGGGACAAAACTATGGTCAGCAAATGAGATTACAAGTACCATTGCTCAATAAAATAGATTAAATCTAGTCTCTTCCTGTTGGGGGTTGGGTTAGTGACTCAACTGGGCTCTTTCAAGGCGATTGATACCTACTTAGAATATCAATCCCTGGCCGGGTGTGGTGGCGCACACCTGTAAACCCAGCACTTGGGAGGCTGAGGCAGGAGGATCAGTGTGAGTTTGAGACCAGCCTGGGCTACAAAAGTGAGCTCAAGGCCAACCTGAGCTGCATAGTGAGATCCTGTCTCAAAAAGACAAAAAAAAAAAAAGAATATTAATCCCTGATGCCCACTGAGTTCTTGTTCTGACATAGCTCTAGCTCTTTCTAATGGCAAGAAGGCAAGAGAAGAGTTTTGAAGAGGGCAGTACCCCCCAATCCCTCCTGTCTCTCAGTAGCTACTCCTATTCCCCATCCCTTTTCCTCAATAAATTTTCTTACTCTTAAAAAAGAGCTCTCTCTCTCTCTTTAAAGAAAGATAAATAGGATGAGATCAGTTGTTCTGGAGAGACAGAGTTATGGGGAAAACCTAATGCTCAAATCTATACCCATCAGCAACTGCTGTACCAAACTTTACTCAAATAAAGTAATTATAGGATTATCTGATGTTGAAAGATATTCCTCCAAAGAGGAAAAGTCTGTGGGGTCCACATGCTGGTCTTACCTATCAATCTTGGAGGTGAAGTAGGCCCTCCATTGCCAGGGGCATTTCTAGAGTTGGTTCTTCCAGCGCCCTCTGGAGTCCCAGTTCTGGTTCAAAGATTCTATGATGCCATCAATTGGTCAGAATGTGCAAGGTTGCCTAGATACTCCAGGCTGCTCATGCTTCTGAGAGACCAGGGTAGGAAAGAACAGTCTATGTGACTTTCTCCTGGACATGCTGAGAGACCAGGCCATGTGGGTCTGTAACATTCCTCTATCCAGGAAGGACAGGAAAGAGAGAGTGCCTGAAACCGCAGGGCAGAAGGACAGGAGCTGAGGGTGGTGAACCAGGAGCAGGAGCATCAGGGAGGGCGACCCAGGGCAGCCAAGGTAAGGCAGACAGATCACCTCTCCCAGGAGGCATAGTCTCAGCATATAAAACACTTCTCCACAGAGGTATAACCTTAAAATTTTAAAACATTGCCATCAGGATATGAAAATACCTGCAAGGCTCTAGGTTTGATTCCAGCAATAAATAAACAATGTTAATTTGGGTAAATTTAGGACCCACTCAGCATCACCCTACATGTTTATCAAATGTACCCACCACCACAGCAAAATTTCCTGATAATCTTCAGCTCCCTTAACTGTCCTTGTCCCAGGCTGGCCCCACTCACACAGCCTTGGGCTTGGCCACCTCCACTCCATCCTGATGTCCTGTGTCAGCAAGCAGCAACACATGCCATTGGGGCCATCCCCTCATGAAGAGGCAGCTGACCACCCTGGGGCCGAGGCAGCGCACGATGACGGAGTCGAGTACACAGCATCACCCTGGGCTGTCTGCAGCCTTATTTTTCTCATTCTGTTTCCTAGGGCAATGGTCTCCGATTCTTCCAGGAAAATGTTCCCCAAAGGCCTTATTTTTCCATCAGGACTCTCTCTGGCAAGCATTTAACAAAAATGCCACATGCTGGGTTCACTTGGGCAATAAAAAATGATGCACCTGACAAAGAATTTACAAACTACAAGGCCACACAAGAAATTCACACAGACAACCCAAGGCACAATGTGGCAGGTAGTTCAGAGAAGGGGAGGAAGAGAGGAGGAGGAGTCAGGGGCAGGCCAATTCCACTGGCTCTGGAGGGCAGGGTAGAGGCCAATGAGATGTGTGGGAGGGACCAGCTTCAGGGAGAAAGGCTTAAACAGACTTCCAGCCACTCAAAGCAAGTTGTAGGACCAACAGTAGTCATGCCAATGAAATTTGGACCTGTGAAGGATATTGTCCAAGACACTCCACAGAGTTCCCCCAGTGGTAGGAGGTCAGGCCTAAGGAGAGCTTTTAGGCCTTCTGGCTCAGTGGAAAAGAAAGAGCAATATCGCATGCCAAGTTTCTTGGGAATCAAATACATTTATTCATTTACTGGGCTTCATAATTGTCCTCCAAACAAACACTGACAGCAGCAACACAAACCCTATCACTTGCAAGATAAAAAACAGATGCACTGAGTGTGCCCTGACATGCGAACTAAGGAGAGAAATCCTACAGGGTGCTTGTACAGCTCCCCAGAAGTAAGAAAGATTTCTATGGACTTCCTGGCGATCAGCCCTCTGCACTCAGAGCTAGCACTCCAGAGGCTTTCTTCTTTCCTCGTGCTTGAAGTCAACGTGCAAGTTTAGGACTCGTTAGATTAGGGCCTAGCTCATTACAGGAGCCTCTTTCCTCGTCAGGTGTTTATCTATAAGCAAAGGGCCCAATCTGCTACTCCAGATGGCTCCAGTATCCCAAGGAGGAACCCAGCCAGCCGGGCCCAAGGGGCAGAGTCTATTTCCTCTCTGAGTGCCACAGCCACAGGGCCCAAAGCCACAGAACCTGATCCCTCAGGCGTCCGCTGCAATTCCACTGGAAGGGGATCTCCCAGGCCAGATCCTCCGATTTCTTAAAGTTGGCCTAACCTTGGCCCCAATTTTCCAAACGGAGTTGTCTTTTAAAGTCAGTGCAAACCAGTAACAAGTTGCTAAGAGTACCCGAGGACTGGAGGCTTTCTTCTGGCTCTGGAGGCCAAGTCAGCCAGGAGGTGACCTACAAGGGCCTGGTCCACTCCTATGCCAGAGCAGGGGCCTGGCGGGATCCGAGGTGCATCAGGCCGGCCTCCAGGACCCCTAGTTCTCCCTCTGTGCCTGCTGCATCCTCTTGGCCACTGCGGTGATCAGAGCTGCTCCCTTCCCACTGCCATCTTCTGACAGCATGAACATGGCGTCACACTGAGGAGCCAACTCCTTCACGGTCTCCTGCAGGACTCGGGAAAAGCTATGGAAGAGAGAAGGGGACAGCGTCAGCCCCTGTATGGAGGATCGAAATTCTGATGTTGCCGGGCGTGGTGGCTCACGCCTGTAATCCCAGCACTTGGGAGGCTGAGGCAGGAGGATCGCTGTGAGTTCAAGACCAGCCTGGGCTACAAAAGTGAGCTCAAAACCAGCCTGAACTGTGCAGTGAGCCACCATGCCCAGCTCCAACAGGTCTTTTTATATTTACTTTTAAAAGAGGGTCTGGCTAAGTTGCTCAGGCTGGCCTCAAAATTGTTACTTGTCCTTCCTCAGCCTCCCGCGCAACTGGGATTACAGGAGTACACTGAGGAAGTCCACCATCATAGCCACAGTGATATGCAGTCTCCATTCTCTTAAGGTTGAACTCCACTTGAATGGCCACATTCAGGGGCAAAGCTTTTACCAACAGCATAGGCATTTAGGCAGGGAATTCTGGCTAATTTGAGTGATAGGTGGTCTCTCTGAGGGCCAGCAGGCCAGAGCAGGAGCTGGCCAAAGCCTAACACGCAGCCAGCAGGGAACAGCTGCAGCTTCCCACAGTTCTGCCCATGAAGTGGAAAGAGAAGCTCTGAGCCTGCGCATCCCCAAACTGCCTGGGAGGTAGGAGAAGATGGCTTGGCACTCACTGCTCAGTCAAGTTAGATTTTTCTTTTCCTTTTCTTTTTAAAAATAAACATAGAGGGACCAGCAAGATAGCTCAGAAGTCTAAAGCGCCTGCTTAGGCAAGCTTAGGCAAGTGCACAGGAACCATGGTTCAATACCCAGCACCACATGCTGCACCAGCCCCACCCCCAAGGTGGGCTGAGGTGGCCACAGAAGAACAAATATAGAATTTCATGGTATTTAGTGCACTCAGAAAGTTGTACCCCCACTAGGTAATCCCAGGACATTTTTATCACTCTAAAAGAAAACCCGTGTTCATTTGTTGTCATGCCTGACACACAGTAACCCAAGGGAATTCCCAGAAATCAACCTATAGGAATGTACTTCCTATAGGTTTGCTTACTCTGGACATTTCACATAATGGAATTGTGCAGCATGCATCCTGCAGTGTGTGTCTTCTGCCATTGACAAGATGACTTCAAGGTGCTGCGTGTGTGTCAGTGCTGCATTCCTTGTATGTTGGATTACTAGTGCAGCGTGTAGATGTGCTGCTCTTCTGTGTATCAGCTGATAGACACTTAGGTTGTTTCCACTTTTTTTTTTTTTTTTAATCTATTTGGTACCGGGTCTGCAGGGTCTCACTATGCAGAGCAGACTCATAGTGATTCTCTGGTTTCAGCCTCCCAAGCATGCATCATTACTCTCAGTCTCAATCACCAGCTCAGCACACCCTGTGAGCAGGGCCGGAAAGGCAAGCTGGGGATTGAACCTGGGCCACTGCGCTCCACCTAAGCAGGCGCTTTAGTACACTGAACTATCTAGCCAGTCCCGTTTCCACTTCTTTAATATTATAAATAACCCCTCTACGAGCGCGTTGTTGTGTGGACCCATGCTTGCGTTGCACGCAGGTCCACCTAGGAGTGGAATTGCTGGGCTATATGTTAAATCTAGGTTATCTTTTTCAGGAATTGCTACATTGTTTCACAAAGTGATCACTTCATTTTGCATTCCCACAGAAGTGTGCAAGGGCTTTAGTTCTATCAGATCGTCACCAAAATTTACTGCTGAGCCGGGCATGGTGGCACCTACCTATAATCTCAGCATGCAGGAAGCTGAGGCAGGAAGATAGCCATGAGTTTGAGGCCAGCCTGGGCTACATAGTGAGACCCTGTCTAAAAATAAACAAACAAATAAATAAATCTTTGTCATTGTCGGACTGTCGTATAGTTATTCTAGGAGGACTGAAGAGATATAGTTTTGATCTCCATTTGTAGTGAGTTTGATATGTTTTCATGGGCCTTTTCAGCACTGATTTATTTTTTTTTAATAGAGATCAATGTGTATGTCTTTTGTCCATTTGCTAATTGGGTAACTTATCTTTTTATTGTTTTTTTTTTTTTTTGTCTTTTTGAGACAGGGTCTCGCTATGCAGTTGAGGCTGGTCCTGCACTCACTTTTGTAGCCCAGGCTGGTCTCGAACTCTCACCAATCCTCCTGCCTCAGCCTCCCGAGTGCTGGGATTACAGGCGTGAGCCACCACGCCCGGCTTCTTTTTATTGTTAAGCTGTAGATGTTCTTTTTGCATTCTAGATATGTGTCTTATTAGATATATCATTTACATTATTTTCCCTCATTTTGTGAATAGTTTATTCTCTTGTTGTTGGTCATTTGTTGTTTTTTGAGACAGAGTCTAACTATTAGCCCAGGTAGGCTTCAAACATGCAGTGATCTTCCTGCCTCAGCCTCAGAATTATTTATTTTTTATGGTAGCCTTTGAAGCATAAAGTTTTTAAATTTTAAAGCACTACAATTTATTTTTCTTCTTTTGTGCTTGTATTTTTATGTCAAATTTAAGAAATAATTGCCTTGGGCCTGGCGGGATGGCTCAGTAGTCTAAAGAGCCTGATTGGGGAAGCTTGGGCGGCTTCAGGGACCATGGTTCGATCCCCGGCACCACATGCTGCGCCAGCCCTGCCCTCTGGGCAGGCTGAGCCGGCCATAAAAAATGAGGGAATAAACAAACAAAGGTTCTGAAACAAGAAAAAAATAATAAATAAAATAAAAAATGCTTAAAAAAAAATAATTGCCTTGCAAATCACAAGGGTTTACAACTATGTTCTGCTCTAACAGTTTTACAGTTTTGACTTTTATACTCAGATCTATCTCATTTGAGTTAATCATTATACATGGTGTGCAGTAGGGGTTCAACTTCATTTTTTTGTTTTTGGTTATGTATTTTTTGTAATATTTGTTGAAAAGATTATGTTTTCCCCATTGAAAGACCTTAGCATCTCATTAAAAATTAATTGGCAAAAATTTTAAAATACAACTTTAAAAACCAATTGGCCACATATACAAGAGTTTGTTTTTGTACTCTCAAATATATTCCCAATTATATATCTGTCTTTATGCCAGTATCAAACTGCCTTGATTACTGCAAGCTTCTTTTTTTGTCTTTCTGAGACAGGGTCTCACTATGCAGTTCAGGCTGGCCTTGAGCTCACTTTTGTAGCCCAGGCTGGTCTTGAACTCACACTGATCCTCCTGCCTCAGCCTCCCAAGTGCTGGGATTACAGGCGTGCACCACCACACCCAGCTCTGCAAGCTTTTTGTATCAATTTTAAAATGAAGAAATACAGGTTCAACAACTCACTATTCTTCAAGATTGTTTTGATGGTTTTGGGGTCCTTATATTTAATATATATATATGAATTTTAGGGATAGTCTGACAATTTCTGTAAAGAGATTAGCTGGGATTTTGATAAACTGTGCTGAATCTGTAGATCAGTTTGAGTACTGTTGTTATCTTAACAATATAGCACCCCTTCCAGCCCGTAAGCATAGGCTGTCTTTTCACTTTATAATGTTTTATAGTTTTCAGGGTAAAAAAATTTCATACTTCTTTTGCTAAGTATACTCTTAGGTATTTTTTTTTTTTTTTTTGGTACAATTGTAAATGGAATTGTTTTCCTCATTTCATTTTGGAGCAATCCATTGTAAATATATAGAAATACAAGTGATGTTGTATGATTATTTTATACCCTAAACCTTGCTGGATTTGATTTTAGCTCTAATTGTGTGTGTATATTTCTCAGGATATTCTATATGTGAAATCATGTCATCTCCAAATATATATATATATATATATATATATATATACACATATATATATAATTTGGTACAAGGTCTCACCACACAGCTCAGATTCATAGTGGTCCTCCTATTTTCAGCCTCACGAGTGCTGGGATTACAGATGTATGCCACCATGCCTAGTCTCAGTGGCTGGTTCAGCATACCCTGGGGCGTGGCTGGCGTAGCCTGTAGTACTGGGATGGAACCTGGTCCTGCACTTACCTAAGCAGGCCCTTAGTCCACTGAGCTATCTTGTCAACCTGTCATCTCCAAATAAGGGCAACTTTACTTTTGTCTTTCCATGACAATGTCCTTTCAATTTTTTCTTGCGCCCCTTCCATGCCTGCATTTGCTCTTAGTTTTTCCCTCAAGGGTCACATTTTTTTTTGACTGGTTCCCAAAAGCCTCAAATTTGAATCAAGACTTGTCTGAGAGCCAAAAACCATGTGATCATCTGGAAGAAACATTACAAGCAGTGTAAGATTGGGTAGCAGTGATGAGAGTTGAAATCCTTGTCTTGTTCCTGACCTTAAAGAAACACTATTCCACCATAAGCACAGTGCTGGCTGTGGGGCTTTGTAAATGCTTTTTACCAAGTTAAGAAAATCCCCTTGTTCCTCATTTGTTGAGTGCTTTCTTTCTTTCTTTTTTTTTTTTTTTAATTTTATTTATTTATTATTTCAGAACCTTTGTTTGTTTATTCACTCATTTTTATGGCTGGCTCAGCCCTCCCTGAGCGCAGGGCTGGCGCAGCATGTGGTGCCGGGGATTGAACCGTGGTCCCTGAAGCCGCCCAAGCTTTCCCAAGCAGGCGCCTTAGACCACTGAGCCATCCCACCGGGCCCTGTTGAGTGCTTTCATCACCAGATGATGTTGGATTTTATAGAGCTCTTTGTCAGCACCTATTAAGGCAACTATGCAGCTGCCATTTCTTGAATAAGTCTTGGCTAAAGGGAGAGACTTACATGAACCAGACAAAAAAGAATATAACCCTAAAGGAAAACCAAGAGAAGACATCATCACTGTGAGTGCCCCAAGAGGTTGAGGGTCACAGTAATAATATCATCTTCAGGAATACTGTTCAGCATAATTGGAATAACTTAAACCTGTTATTATATATCCTTTTCACCAAATTGTGAAATAGTGAATTAAAATAAGTTATCTTTATCAAATCTATTGAACTCACTCCTCCCAACCACCTATGAAGCAGGTAGGGCTTTTTGTCCCTATCTACAGGAGAAGAACAGAGGTACAAAGAGGGTAAGAAACTTGCCCTCTGACGCTCCATGAGGTGAGGCTGGGATTCACACCCACACTGCCCAGCAGGGCTCTTGGTTCTTCTCTTAACTCTGAGTTATAGTTATAACAAGCTCACACCTCACAAATGCTCTAAGCCACACCAATAATCAGCTCTCACTACTATCCTACAGGGTCAGGGGCCTATAAAATGATCACATGTACTTCTGGACACCATGGGAATCACTCCTCCTTCAACCTGCAAAATCTTACCCCTGAGGGGCACAGTCATGAGGAGGCATGGAATGCAGGCATGGAAGGGGCGCAAGAAAAAATTGAAAGGACATTGTCTGGGAAAGACAAAAGTAAAGTTGCCCTTATTTGGAGATGACGGGTTGACAAGATAGCTCAGTGGACTAAGGGCCTGCTTAGGTAAGTGCAGGACCAGGTTCCATCCCAGTACTATAGGCTACACCAGCCATGCCCCAGGGTATGCTGAACTGGCCACCGAGACTGGGCATGGTGGCACATGCCCTGAGGGGCACAGTCATGAGGAGCCTGGATCTGGCTTATCTTCCCATTCAGCACTACCAGGAAGATGGAGTACTGAGGCCCACCTTTGCCTCAGACCTGACAAGTGAGTTCACCACCATGCAGCACTCTTCCTAGAAAAGGATGGGAGCCCAAACCCCACCGCTGGGAGCTGAGCCTGCGCACCCGCCGCGGGTAAGCCCCTGCGCACCTCTGCCCCGCCTCTGCGTTCCCGAGACTAACTTCCTGTCCCAGCCCAGCCCAAACCCCACCGCTGGGAGCTGAGCCCGCGCGCC
>PVJA010052974.1:0-12143 GCA_004027025.1 Myocastor coypus
AGGTTAATGTTTAGTTGTTTGATCAATCTTATATACCTATATGTATTAATCTAAACTGATCCGATGATGAAAATATGTAATATAACCATTGTTAAATTTAAACAATAAAAGAATTGGAAAAAAAAATATAGTAAGAGAAATGTCAAAGGAATTGAAAGAGCACAGCAGAAGATGTTTTAATACCGAAAAAGTGGCAGTAATGAGGAAGAGTAAAAAGGCATAAGTCATACAGAAAATAAATACAAAAATGGCAGAGATAAGTCCTATTTTATCAGTAATTATATTAAAGGTAAATGATTAAAGCACTTTGATTAAAAGGCTGATATTGGAAGAATGGATTTGAAAAACCACTTTAGGACTGCCATTAATCTGTAAGGTAAATTTACCTTTATAAAGACATACTAGGAGAAATACACTTTTGATTATTCTAAGAAAATCAATTGAAAAATCAACTTGACAAAAAAGATCTTGATAAACCAAATTACAAATTCCTTCTAAATACATTAGTGATAAATAATTTATCAGCTCTTAGTCAATTAACTATATTAAATATTAGGATGCATATTACGTATATTTTGGAATTTAGACCTAGAAAATATTAGAATAATGAAACAATTTGAACACGCTTAGCATTTACAATGTCAGAATGTCAAAACACTGAAACTGGAATAAAGTGTTGTAAAAATGGATTCTCTGATAAATGAAAATTGAGGCAGATACATTTTATTTTGAATAATTTAAGATTCTGCATTGCCCAAGTATCATAATTATCATGAGTAATTCTCTTGCAGTTCTGTAGCTTAAAAGGCATTAAAGATATGGGTGAATAAGCTTGACTTGATATTACTGCTGACTTGATTTTTAAAAGATAATACAAAAGAACTATTCTAGGCACATATAGTATGTTTATTTAAAAATAAACTACTAGGAAAGCAAAATCAAAGATCTACAGATACTAAAACAAGGTGAAGTGACACACTGTCTTCTTAAATCTTCATATATGGATTTTAAACTAGGAAGATTTCTATAAATCCAATTATAGGCAATGCAAAGAGTATATAACTTAGTAGAGTCTGATTGTCCTAGATCAGGCTGAGCTACACACGTCTCTAAACTAACCAACCAAAGCTCCCTAGTAAGATAAATGGAGAAATTTCTAGGAGGAAAATCCAAACTGAATAGCACTAGTGAATTAGGATAGAGGAAAAAAAAGATTTAAGAATAGACAAGGAACAGGAGAGAGATTTCAGAAAGTATGAGGACAGTTTCTAATCATGTCTCTTAGAAGAGGAAGCTCCAGAGTTCTGAATCAAGAAAATTTTCTCTCACTCACATAAATGAGCAGCTGAACAGCACTGCCCATAGAAAGGCATTTTAAAACAAAAGGACACAGCCAAAGTATCTTTTTTACAGATAATGAAAGCATGCCAGAGAGGCATGATAGTAGGTATATATGAAAGCCAGGGAAATAGAATAGAGAAAATGGAAAAGGTAAGTTTTAAGAAAATATGGAAAATGTGAAACAATGAGAGTGTATCATATCCCAAGAACAATCACCCACAGTCACTGATAGGATGCACTCTAATAAAACTGTGAGACTTCAATGTGTTTAGTACTGGAAGTCTCTTTTAAATAGTAATCTTTGGGACATTTAAGTAAAAAGATTGTATTATTTAATAGGAAAGGAATTGTGACTACTCTGATAGGGACACTTATGCAGAAGACAATGGAAAACCACATTTAAAATACCTGCCAGGGGCCAGCCAGATAGCTCAGTGGACAAAAACACCTGCTTAGGCAGAGGGCAGTGGCTGGGGTTCAGTCCCTGCGTGCCATACCGGCCCCACCCCCAGGGCATGGAGACAGTGATTGAGACTGGGCATGGTGGTGCATGTCTATACTCCCAGGATTTTAGAGACTGAAAACAGGAGAACCACTGTGAATCTGATCTATGTAGTGAGGTCCTGTAGACGTGGTAGACACTGTCCTAAATACATTTAAAAAAAAAAAAGAGACAAAAAGACAAAAAAAAAAAAAAAAAAAAAAAAAAAAAAAAAAAAAAAAAAAAAAAAAAAAAAAAAAAAGAGAGAGAGAGAAAATACTTGACAGAAGTAAAATAGGAGCCATGGCATTCAATCAGAAAAAATTATCTTAAAGTAGTAAGGCCATAAACAAGCTACTATGAACACACAAGAATTCAAGAGCTTTTTGTTCATACCTTCACTGAGGAATCACTAGATCAATCAGCTTTAGACAAGCAATTACTGACAATATATTGATAAAAGTATGGCTGAGTGACTAATTAATGAATGGAATATTGGTTTGTTTGTTTATTTACTTACTTTTATGGCCAGCTCAGCTTGCCCTGGGGGTGGGGATGGTGCAGTATGTGGTGCCAGGTATCAAAGTGCAGTCCTTGTGGTTGCTTAAGCTTTCCTAAGCAGGAGCTTTAGGAAAGCTGAACCATCTCACCAGCCTGGAATATTGTTTAGAAATATTCCAGATCATAAAGTAAAATATCACATTTTTGCAGTCTTTAGTAAATGAGTGGATCCCAGCAACTATCATCAAGAGTTGACACCAGGACATCCCTGGACAGAAGAATATAGTATCGTCTATCAAATGGTCTTGTGTAAGGAGCTGGGGAGATAGCTCCGAGGCACAAGTGCCTGCTGGGCAAGTGCAAGGTCGTGAGTTCAAACCCTGGTCCCACAAAAAAAAAAAAAAAAAAAAAAAAAAAAGGTCTTGTGTGCCCTTCCCACTATGACTAAGTCTGGAGAATTAACCGCCAATTTTTTTTTTTTTTTCTGGTATTTAGGATAGGGTCTCCAGTGTGTCACTAGTAGTTTGGACTTGCAGTGATCCTCCTGTTTTCAGCCTCCCAAGTGCTGCAATTACAGGCATGCGCCACCACGCTGTCTCAATTGCCCTCTCAGTGCACCCTGGGAGTGGGGCCAGCATGGCACTCCACGGATTGAACCCTGGCCGCTGCATTCTGTCTAAGAAGGTACTTCAGTCTGCTGAGCTATCAGGTCGGCCCTTAGAATTAACAATCAATTTGTAGTTAACACAAGGTTTGCATGAACATCACAGTTATGTGTTCAGTAAAATGCAGAGTGTAGAAATACGCAGCATAAACAACCCCTAGTTTTTTCAAAAACAAAAGGGAGGGTCTGGTGAGATGGTTCATCAGTGTGAAACACCTGCTTAGGAAAGCTTAGGCAACCACAGAGACCTGGGTTCAAACCCAGCACCACAAGCTGTGCCAGCCCTACCCCCCAGGGCAGGCTGAGCTAGCCATAATAATAATAATAATAATAATAATAATAATAATAATAATAATGATAATAATAAAGGGTAAAACTAAAAAAATAATAAAACAAAAGCCATATATTAAAGTCTTGTGAGATATATGTCAATTAGTCATATTTCAGTTACATGTACAGTATACTGAAAAATATTTTTGTACTTTTATTAGCACATTTGCATGTGCTAATAATGATTATAGTCATTGTAGATGACTGGGACCTATACATAATACATTTCAATTCGCTTCTTGTTCCCCCTCTTTCCATCCTTCTTTTGTTTTTCCTGTATCAGATTCAATTTATTTATAAGGCCTTGTCAAACTAAATACTACAAATATGAAAATCAAAAAATAGACTAACAGGCCAAAGAGTACACAAAACATATTAAGACACTTGTACTAGGGCTGGCCAAAGAGCTCCATGGATTAAAGCACCTGCAAGCAGGCTCAGGGCCCAAGCATTCAATCCCAAGGCCTGCCATACTGGCCCCATCCCCAGAGTGCACTGAGACAGCTACTGAAACTGGGTGTGGTGGCGCACGCCTGCAATCCCAGCTCTTGGGAGACCATGAACAAGCGAATCACTATGAGTCCCATCTAATAGTGAGACCCTGAACACCTTGTAGACCCTTCCCTAAAAAATACAGGAAAAAAAAAGAAAAAAGAAAAGCATAAAATATGATGCATAAAATGATACACTGTCTGCACTGTATTATAGTATCTTTTTATAGTGTATCTTATTTTGATCTCAAATATGTTAACACTAAACATACATGCACACATGAAAATTAGGAAAATATGCACTCATTTAATGATATTTTATTTTGTTTTTTGTCTTTTTGAGACAGGGTCTCGTTATGCAGTTCAGGCTGACCTTGAGCTCACTTTTGTAGCCCAGGTTGGTCTCGAACTAGCACTGATCCACCTGCCTCAGCCTCCCGAGTGCTGGGATTACAGGCATGCACCACCACGCCTGGCTGTATTTAATGATATTTTAAGAAATTATGTGAGTTGGTTTCTATATTTAGAAATTGTTAACGCTTAGGTCTGTGATAACTATTATTATAGTTTTAAAAAGCCCTCTTATCTTCTAGAAATACACTGAAATATATAGTTGAAATAATATGTCCACATTTCCATTGAATAACTGAAATACATGGGAATTATAAATAGAACAAGGCTGACCTCATATCTATATTTATTTATTGTGATACCAGGGATTGAACTCAGGACCTTGCACTTGCCAGACAAGCACTTAGTCTACTGAGCTATCTCCCTGGCCCTTGACCTCATATCTATAACTACTGAATCTAGACTCATTATTCTATATGCTCTACATCTATGTTAATTTGAAGATTTACAAAACAAAATGCTTAAACACTTAAAAAGTTTATTTAAGAAGAACCTACTTCAGTTAATTCAAGAATTGTACTTATTTTTTCCTGCTAAAATACATAAGGTTGTCTAACACATAAGATGAGTCTAGTGTATTTATTGATTCAATTGTGGAATTTATAATAAATGCAGTGTTATACTGAACTCTTTGGAACTTAACAGTTTCATGCCATCCTTGTTTGGGAATCATAGCTTACCAACTTTGCTAACGTACTTAGGGTCTGGTGGAAAGGCTTCAGTGTGTCACAGATGGGATACAGAATGGAGGGTCAGTGGACGACAGTTTCAATCTTGCTTGTTCTCTAGGGAATGCTTATGAGTTGAGACAAATTACTTAATCATTCTAAGCCTCAGTTTTCATCATCTGTTGAAAGGAAAATGTAGAACTTACTTTGCCTACTATTCATATAGCTACCATCTCTAAGGTGTTTTCTTCTCCTGGGTATTTTATTCACTGTGAAAGTACTACAGCGTCTTTCTAAAGTCACATAGGTAGGAGTTCAAACGTAATGTCTCAGGGCAAATGGCATTCTCAATGGAAAGTTAATGTGTCTAAAAAACACAATTTTGAATGAAGGAACAGGGAATGACTCAAATCATACGTCCTCATACGTTTGAGGACGATAACAGATCCCAAACATACCAACAAATAGCTAAGTCCGGAAAAATCAAGCTTGATAAAGTAACTCAATGTGTGTAAATAACTGTAGCAAAAAGAAGCTATGGGATAACCCAGACACTTAACTTAGTATTGCCAAAGTAGCACCTACTTTATGCTTAGGTAATCTGAGCAAATGGCAGTGCATTTGGGTGTTATCTAGAAGACAAACATGAAAGTGTTGAAAAAGCTGCAAAATATGCCTATCGAATGCTGGAGCACAGGGAAGCTGTAATAACAATGTTTAAATAGGCAAGGAAATATTATCCAGATGAAGATAAGGAGCTGTCGGAGTCAGCTGGGTAGGGTCAAGGCCTATATTACAGAAGAATTATACTTAGGCTTAGGAAAAGCTTCCTGGCACCTGGGAAATTGAAAATGTTTCTTCTCTGGGGATCTTTAAGCACAGCAAAACTAACTACCTTGAGATGATTTTAGCATAGTGTTCTTGAAGTTTTAAGGATAACTCATTGATGGGTATCTAGTGAATTTATGTTCAAATCTCATAGATATGAGTAAAAATAATTGCTTTGGTGTGAACTACAGCTATAAATCTGGAAGACATAGATCAGAATTAATTTCCTTCTCTGATTCTTTCAATTTCCTGTCCTTGAGATATCATAATGATCAACATCAAAGCATTCTTATTAAGCTCTAGATGCATGTGTTATGTGCCAGACCACAACAAACAAGAAACACACAACCTCTTGAGAGTGTAGTCCCTCTCTACATGAAAAAATACAACATAGTAAGGCTGGCTTATTGTTTTGATGCTTTTTGGTTTAAGATTCCTTTTTCAGGGGTCCAGCAGGATGGCTCAGTGGTCTAAAGCGCCTGCTTAGGAAAGCTTGGGCAGCTACAGGCACTGCAGTTGGATCCCCGGCACCACATGCTGCGCCAGCCCTGCCCTCAGGGTGGGCTGAGCCAGCCATAAAAATAATCAAAAAAAAAAAAGTTCTGAAAAAAAAAAAAAAAAAAAAAAAAAAGATTCCTTTTTCAATATCTATATTCTCTTATGATGCTTCATAATGGAAGATAGAAAAGAGAAAAGGACTGGTACATTGTAGAGAACAGTACAGCGGAGAAGAGGCAAGTGAGAAAGCATCATTATATATAAGAAAGTGACATGCTATGTGACATGATAAGAAAAAAAGAGGAGGAAATAAGAGGTACAATGAAATGAAGAAAGACAATTATAATATCTTCAGCAGGTCAAGAAATATGTTTTAGGGCCAGCCAGACAGCTCAGTGGACTAAAGCACCAGCTTAGGCAGAACGCAGTGGCCAGGGTTTGATCCCCAGCCTGCCATGCCAACCCTGCCCCGAGGGTGCACTGAGACAGTGACTGGGCATGGTGGCATGCACTTGTAATCCCTGTTCTTGGGTGGCAGAACACAGGGGGTCACTACAAGTCTGATCTACATAGTGAGACACTATAGACCCTGTAGATTCTATCTTAAATACAAAAAAGAAAAGAAAAAAAAGGAGTATTTCTTAAATGCTAGAAGAAGAATGATGAACAGAAGTCATAGTTTTTGTCCACCTACTGTCTACTGCAAACCTTCCACAACCCTTGGCCCAGCCTATTGATTGCTGTCAGGGCTAGGAAGGACACATAAAGATTTAGTCACTACCATTTAGTCATTAATTAAATGGGTACTGAGACTGCCATTTCTGTTCAATGATTTTTCACTTTTTAGGTATCATAAGTGATGGAATTAGGAAGTTAATTTAATTAACCTTTTGCATTCAAGATCCAAAATCAAAAGGGAATACGTGTAAGATCACATATTTCAAGACATTAGAAATGAATTTCTCCATCCTGTGCTATTAGAACAAAGCACATGTACTAATATTTGATGAATCATGGTTCCTTAGTTCTGCAAGAGCCATCACATACATGAATCATTAATTTGTTTCGAATGACTTCAAGAGACCTCAGGAAGACTATGACTCATCAAGATCTCTAACTTAGTGACTTTACATTTCATGTTCTCCATTTTCCTACTAGAAATCAGATACAGATTTCAGGCCATTTCTTCTCTATCTGCAATATATGTTACTTTAGATTTTACATAATTTCTCCTACTTGAGAAGCCCAAAACATAAATAAAGAGCAAAACAAAAGATATGTAACAGAAAACAGAGATAGATCTTTTGCTGACGGGCAAGGGACCAGAAGAAGGAGGCAGGAGGGAACACAGGGAGGAAAAGAGATGAAAAAGAATGAAGATGTGTTATGTACGTGTACCAGCGTCCCATGGCGGATGCAATCATAGTGAATGTGTCCCAGTGATAAAAAGACTGTCAAACAATTAAGTCAAGCACAAGAGCCGAAAACTCACTGGCTATGCATTAATGCCTCTCACATTAATTTTCTAAACATATTTAATGGTGAGCAAGTCAATTAGCTGTCCAAAAATTTTCTGGTGGATTTGAAATTCATTTTTGATCACTGACAACCATTTTGTTCTAAAAAAAAATTTAAAGAGAAGTTGCCCTAGTGTTTGTTAGTTTTCGGTGTTCTTTTTTATTTTTTAATTTAATTAAATTTATCAGTACAATTTAGGTATATACAATGATTGTATCCATCATAGGGAATTTGCACCTGTGCATGATATGCTTTGGATTTGATTTTTTTCTTTCTTCACATTCCTCTCCCATCTCCTCCCTCCAACTCCTCTTCCGTCATCTACAAAGCTTTATTTACATTTTTTCTCATTTTTTCTTTTCTCTTCCTTCCTTTTTCCCTTCTCCCTAGATCCCCTTTCTATTTGAACAGTTTCTTCCCATTTCACCATATCTCTTGTAAAATTTGGTACTTATTTATAAGGTCCTTATTAATAAGGACCAAATTCTGTTCCTCACACCAGTGAAAAAATTTGATATTTACACATTGTTCAATTTATTTCATTTAAGAGTATTATCTCAAGGTTCATCCATTTAGCAGTAAGTGTCTCAAGTTTATCATTTTTATGGCAGAGTTGTATTCTAGTATGTGCAAAAAACTACATTTATGCATTCATCAGTTGATGGGCATTTGGGCTGTTCCTAAGGTTTAGCTATTATAAACTATGCCACTATAAACATGGATGTGCATCTATCACTATGACATAATGCTTTTAATTCTTTTGGGAAGATACCAAGGAGAATAGCTGGATCAAATGGGACTTCTAATCCTAGGTTTTTGAGGAATTTACACACTGATTTCTACACTGGTTGCACAGTCTACATTTCCACCAAAATCGGAGAAGTATTCACTTTTCCCTACAGCCCTGCCAGCATTTGTTACTGGTTGTTTTGTTGATAATAGTTATTATTTTTGGGTGAAATGGAATCTCAATGTTGCTTTAATTTGTGTCTCTCAAATGACCACGGACATAAAGACTTTTATCCACGTATTTGTTTGTCATCTGTACTTCTCCATCTAAGAACTTAGCATTCATCTCATTTTTGGATTGGGTGTTTGAATTTTTTTTTTTTTTCTTGTTTCAGAACTTTTGTTTGTTTATTTATTTTTATGGCCGGTTCATCCTGCCCTGAGGGCAGGGCTGGCGCAGCATGTGGTGCCAGGGATCGAACTGTAGTCCCTGCAGCCACCTAAGCTTTCCTGAGCAGGCGCTTTAGACCACTGAGCCATCCTGCCAGGCCCAATTTTTTTTTTTTTTTTTTTTTTTTTGGTGAGAGCGGGGTTCAAACTCACGACCTTGCACCTGGCAGGCAGGCACTTTTGCCACAGAGCTATCTCCCCGGCCCCGGGTGTTTGAATTTTAGAGGTGTTATTTTTTTCAGTTCTTTGAATGTTCTAGATCAGTGGTTCTCAGCCTTTCTAATCCTGTGATCCCCGCAATACAGTTCCTCATGTTGCGGTGACCCCAAACCAAAAAATAATTTTGGTGGCTACTTCAAAACTGTAATTTTGCTACAGTTATGATTCGGAATGGCTTTAGGCGACCCCTGTGTTTTGGTCGTTTGACCCCTGCCAGGGTTGTGACCCACAGGTTAAGAACCACTGTTCTAGATATTAGTTCTTTGAGGAGAGCTAGGTAAAATTTTTTTCACTCTGTGGGTTGCCTTTTAGTGATTCCTCTTGCTGTGCAAAAGTTTTGTTTTTTATATCTTAGGGAAGAGTCTACAGGGTGTTCAGGGCCTCACTATTAGATCAGAGTTGTAGTAATCTGCCTGTTTACAGCCTCCCAGGAGCTGGGATTACAGGTGTGTGCCACCATGCCCAGTCTCAATTGCCATCTCCTCTCAGTGTGCCCCGGAGGCTGGGCAGGCACGGCAGGCCTAGGTAATGACAGCCCCCCCCCCCCCCCGCCTCCTCTGCCTTCTGAGCCTGCTTGCACGCACTTTAATTGGCTGAGCTATTTGGCCAATCCTCGATGTACAAAAGTCTTAATAAGATGAGAGGCTAGTTGTTGATTCTTTGTAGTATTGCCATGTGATCTGGGTTTTGTTGTGAAGTCTTTGCCTATACCTATGTCTTCACGAGTTTTACCTATTTTTTCTTCCAGCAAATTTAGTGTTTATGAATTCATGTATGTATGTATGTATGTATGTATGTATGTATTATT
Source organism: Myocastor coypus (assembly GCA_004027025.1). Taxonomy (NCBI): domain Eukaryota; kingdom Metazoa; phylum Chordata; class Mammalia; order Rodentia; family Myocastoridae; genus Myocastor; species Myocastor coypus. The sequence continues at coordinate 9,938 of PVJA010052974.1, forward strand.
TTATTGGTATGTTTCAGTAAAACTATGAAAACAAAAGCTAGGCAGAATTTGATTCTGCGTTGTGTAGTTTACCAACTTTGATCTACATGCTAGAAATATTCATAGAATCGTAGGGAATCCAGTAAATGTTCCACACTAAATTTAATAAGGGAGAAAAATTTATGAAGATCTTTTCACTTATTTTCTTGTTTACTTCATACTCCAGACGAAGCTCATAAGAACCTTTTAGTAGTAATTAAACCTATTAATAGCCCAATTATATCAGATTATTTGAAATTTGGATCACAACTGAACATTGAAGTAAATGACTTTACCTTATGTTTATTATTTCTCACTTTATTTTGTTTTGGTTATAGCCTCAGAAAATAAAACTTGAGTTTGGACTGCAATGATATATAAAAGCCTCCAAGAGCTAATTTTATAGAATTTTTCAGTTGTGTTCTCTATATATTCTATTAGCATGTTCACACAAGAAAGGTGTTGTGACAACTGTGGCTAAATCACAATTCCAGTTCCATAAACTCACAAAATAAACCATCCCTCATCAAAATATAATGAGATGTAAGAACTAAATTCAGGGATCAGTGCTAAAATATAAGTTTGACAGATTTATAACCTATTACTAGCTCTTTCTACTGTGATTCAAAGGCATCACATGAAAATGCACACAAAATTAAACTCAAGAATCATAAAAATGAACATAAAACATATGATTTTAATAATATTCTTTTATTGGAGCTGTTGTTATAAGGCTAGGTTCAGAATTTTTCTGATTAGGCTAAACTCTCATGATTCCAAAAGATCAGCCCATTTTCCATAATCCTTTTTGCTGTTCCTATCTAATTCAAAGAATTCTATAGGAACTGGTTACTACACAATCTATTGGCAACTCTCTATTAAACCATCTATTAGAAATCTTTGTGGCCACATCTCACTGTGTACTGCAAATAATTTATGTGGGAGTATCTGGCTACTCCTTCATGTTCTAGAACTTACAAATATATTTATATATTTCTTTGCTTTTAAAAATGTAAGATCTGTTTCCTCACTGGACAACAGGGAAAATATGTATGTTGTACATAATATTAGGCAAACCAACTATCAAACTGACTTTATCACTGATGTGCAAATCCGCCCAATTACACCTGGTTGATTCAGTTTCTCATTCAGTCTGGCTCAACTCTTACATACTTTTTTTTTTCTTTCTTTCACTTCTCTCTATACCAAAAACCCTAAAATGCGCTGTTTCTCTAAGTAGCTCCACAAAAACACATTTAAACATACGAGGTGTCAGACTTCAACTAGGGACCAAAGATACAACTGCTCATGCAGCACAAATCTAATTTGGATGACAGATAAACAAAATTAATGGTTAAGACCTACGTATGCATTAGATAACACTGAAGCACTTCAGAAGGAAAGTGACTAAATGTGTTTTAGAAAGCATTTAGAAAGCTATACTGGTGAGCTGAATGTTGAAGACACATAGAAGTTGTCCACGCAGAAAAAGAGAAAAATGTGCCCCAAATAAACTAAGAATCATGTGCAAAGGAAAGGAAGTATGTGAGTGCAGAGTACTCTGAAAGCTGCCAATCATTCACCATGAAGGAAGTGAAGGATGAGGTAGGCTGTTGTAATTAATGAAGCAGGACAGAGGAGCTTTAGTTATGTCATGATTAGGAGTCTGGAATTTGTTTCTCATATAGGTCTGTGAGTTCCACTGATAAATTTTGAAAGAAATGTGCTTTGATCTGATTTGTATTTTGGGAAGTCCAATAGAGCCATGTGGGGTTGGAGGGAGGTGACAAATGAGAAGGCCTGCAGAGAGAGACAAAGTGGTCACATCAGTAACCATTTGGATGGAGAGCAGGCTGCAGAATGAAGCTACAAGCATTTCGTTTTACAGGTGAAGAACTCAGTTCACCTGTAACTTGCTCAGGATCACAAGATAACAAAGGCAAGATCTGCATCCATATTTCTATAGTTCTAAGTTCACTTTATAAAGTTTTGAAATTCATCACTGATATGAAAGCCTAATGGTGTAATTTGGTTTTGGATGCTACAGCAGAATACTAAAGAGAAATATAAAGAAAAAAAAAAAGATTTATTTGTTTTACAGTCCTGCAAGCTGGAAAGCTCAAGGTTATTTGGCTGATCTGGTCAGATTCTGATGAGGATGCTATCCTCTTGATCTCTTTCCTTTCCT
>PVJA010052975.1:0-12180 GCA_004027025.1 Myocastor coypus
ACTGCAGTTCATTCATCCCTTTCCTCTGAGGTCCCATAATCTCCTTGACTAGGAAATTTGGGACACCTCTGAGTTATAGGATATTACAGCACAGGTTCTCTTATATCCTGGGTCTTTATTGACCTTGAAGGGCTAGGGCCAAAATATTGGCTATCCTTATAGCCCTTCTTTTTCTCCAATTGTCGGTCTGTTAACTTATATTCTCAACCCTCCAGCAGAAAAGCTTTGTGATACTATTACTGTATAACATAGGTACTGTGCTTATCAGCCTGTCTTCTTTTCTCCCATGAGTGCCTTGCCAGTGCCTGCTACAGTACTTAGTACATAATAGGCCCTCAGTAAATAAGCAGTGAACACCTCTCATGCATCGACATAGAAGTGACTACCAGTATCAGTCAGCATTCAATAGATACGTGATTTCAAACATCACCTCTGCCCCATTTATTTACACAATTTTACATGACCTATTTCCCAGCACCTTAATTACTGGGATAGTAGTCTCAACTCACAGGGTACCATAATTATTGATAATTTTAATCCACACAAAATGCCAAGTTATACTAGTGTGGAAACTTTTGATCAATCTTTTCAATCTCAGGAATACTTTTACTACTAAAAACCACTGAGAATCCGCCCCCCACCGTGATAATATAGAAACTCTCAGTTATGCCTGCAGATATTTTCCACACTAAATAGTATAACATAACTTTTACTCATTGCTTCAATTGTATTAGTTCGTAATGCAGTACATAATTATTATATTCATTCTAGGGAATGGGTACATGGGCATAATACATCACTTTTAACCATGATGTTAATGTGTTCCAGAACTTCTGAAAAAACTTGACTATGCTTACAAGCAAAGGACAGTGAAAATCAAAAACATTGTATTATAGATAAAAAAAAAAAATTGACTGTGCCAGCTACCTAGAAAAGCCTAGAGCACCCTGAGGGATTCCTACACTATCCTTTGAAAACCACTGACTTAGCCTAAAGCCCCGTGCTAGGAACTAAGTACACACAGATGCAAGATGCCACTTGAAACAGACTTCCATTGCTTATAAATACTAAAGGTCTTTCTATGAAAAATCAACCCACTGTGCTGTGTTTTTTGTTTGGCTTTGTTTTTTGCAATTTTTGACCCACTAATATAGCCTTTAGAAATTATTATTATTGTTTTTTGTGGGATCAGGTTTCGAACTCATGACCTTGTACTTACCAGGCAGGCACTTGTGCCACAGAGCTATCTCCTCAGCCCCTACAAATTATTTTTGACTAATAATGCAAATATTAACCGTAAGCATCAGCTGTGAAAAGATTGGAACCTTGTTCTATCTATAAATACTTACCTAAAATATAAACATTTGAAAAATTTGATTTATCATTCACCTGAGTGCAAGTTTTCTACTGGAGCTGTTTCTCTGACAAATGACAGCATATGTGAAAGAATTAGGCCTATGGGAAATGGAGGCGGAAAAGAATTTTCAACATATATGTATATGGTTTTCCTTCTTCATGAGAGCTCTGCCAGTCTTCCTCCTTCTTAAAAATAAAGATATTAACAAGCCAGATAAAACAATGAAATACCTCATGAACCAAATATAAAGATTTGAAGTTATTTTCACTGTCTGCTAATGGGCTATAATGCACAAATCAGAGTTTGAAGGTTGTTTTCTTTTCTTCTTTATTTTAACCTCTTTAGCTTCTTAAGGAAACAAATCACTGGGTGGAACTTTAGGAAATAGCTATAGTACCTTTGTTGAGAAACCATGACCAGTCATTGTTTAAGTGTAGGATCTCTTCATCTTTAGTACTGAAAGCAAAGAGTTAAGTTGTCAAAATGAGGTCCTGGATAAAGCAGAGATTGTCCAATCAGCAAAAGGCTCCTACTGTTTCCAGGAGACATAGCCTGCTTCTGTATCATTTCCTCCTCCAGAGACCCAGTCCCCTGCCACCAACTGAAGCAGGTTTTTCCATTCTGCCTTAAGTTAAAGATGATAGCTGTTGATTGCCTCTACTAATTAGGCTTTCTGTACTATATCATATTTACAACTGGATTATTTATGTAGTATTCATCTTCATTGTTCCTTTGATGATCTTATGAAGTCAACACTTTTAAAATATAATAGTCTAGGGAAAATATGACAATAGTGAATTAGAGGATAAAGGCACTAATTTGGAAAAATGAAAGCAGTAAGTTCTTGCCAGGTTGAAGTATTCTATATAAAGATCGATCTTATGGAAACATATACTCATGCTAAAGAAACTTCCAGAAAAGGCCAGCTGAGCTTTCATGAATGATCATCGAAAAATCACTTAGTATTGTACAGGAAATGTCTATAATTAGATAATGGTAAAAATATTTTTGAAGTACTTGCAGAAATGTCGTTAAAACACAGAAGTACATGTTTAAATATAGATTAGAATTGAAAAATTAGTAGTGAAATAAATAAACTGCACACCAATATACTTAACCTCTCACCTTCGAGTACCATGCGGTTGCTGAAGCCGTTCATTCTTCTTCCAGCTACAGCTGTCTCCAGTGAGCAGAATCCTGTGATTATCATCGCCGTGGTGGCTGTGGCAGGGACCATCATTTTGGTGTTTATGGTCTTCGGCTTCATTATTGGAAGAAGGTACGCTGTAGAGTTGGGCTAACATCCAACGTGTACTATATCAATTTTTTCAAAGCTATACCAGCCTCGTATTGGCTAAACTTACTAGAATTTTAAATAGTAAATAAAAACATCTCTTGCCTGAAATGAATCTTTGAAGTCAACAAAATGTTGTTTTTCCGACATCAAAATATGGTAGGGGTGTGCTTACTGCCTTCGGTTTAAGGAGAATGAGTATGAATATATCTAGTGGGTACATATTTAGCAGTTACTTTCAGAAGTGCATGTTCCCAGCCAATATAGAAGATCCCTAAAGAGAGATTTTCTCTTTTATTTATTACAGTAGGAGTCCATAAATATAATCCTTCCTATTCATTGATGACTCTACTGTCCCACCTATATGTGCATAAACTGAGACATTCCTCTATTTCTTCTACACTTTTGAAATCCTGTGAATTCCTATATTATAGCTGATTGGGTTCATGACTTTGGAATAAAAAAAGCTTTCTATATTTAGTTTATAACTCTAGCATGTTGTTAAATAAGAACACATATCAAAAGATGTAGAATACTGAGGGTTACAAATGGCTCAGTGGTCTAAAGCACCTGCGGAGGAAACTTAAGGCTAGCGCTGCGACCGCTCCTCCATCCCTGGCACCGCATGCTGCACACCCCCGCCCCAGCACGGGCTGAGCCAGCCATAACACAAAACACATAAATAAGGTTTAAGAGAAATTTAAAAAATAAAGATAATGGGTTGAGATTGTCACAAATTTGCTTCCTTCCAGGCACTGTGGTTATAGCAAAGCTGATCAAGAAGGGGATGAAGAACTTTACTTTCATTGTAAGTGTTTGGTTTTTCTCTACTATTTTTATTATACCCAAATTAATACAAAAATTTGGTTCTTAGTAGTGACATTAACAAATCCCTAATGCATCAGATGGGAAGGTATACGATGAATACAAAATATGGCCTTTAAAGCAATTAAATAAGATACTTAGAATGAAAATTATGTCATGAATTCATAAAATGAGGTAGGTTCAGAAATGTAATATAGTTGCAGGATATTCATCTCACTTTTTGTCACACGTCCTCCTTTTGTAGACTGTCCCCACTTCTTTTAATTATTGTAATAACACTCCACTAAATGCTCCTTGTGCCCACTTTTTACCTAAGGAACATTTTTTTTTTTCACATCAGAAAAAAATGGACTCTTTTCCCCCTGCCCAATGTGTGACAGTTTGAAGAAAGACTAAAAGCAGTCTTCTTACACTAAAATGTTTAAATACCAGCTAGATATTTCACAAAACATGAATAGTATAATATTATTCAGCCTATGATGTTTTTCAATGAATTGAGTCACTTGATTCTTAAAAGCTCTACTGAAGGGCCCGGGAGAGAGTTCAATGATGTCTGTGTCCCATTGGCAGGCGCAGAGCTACACTTTCACCAAACCAAGTGAACGCTGAGCAGTCAGCTGAGTTCAACTCTGATAACTAATGTAATTCTTACCGAAACCCCTTTTTTTTATTATAATCCTTTAAAATAATAAGACCCAAATTGATTCGTTATTTTTCTTAGTATCTCTAGGCTCTACTCTTATTTTCTCATGGTGTGGATAAACTTTCTGTTAGTGGCCTAAGAATTACATCATTATGGCCAGCCAAATAGCTCAGTGGATTAAAGTGCCTGCAAGTTGGTACAGGGGCCCAGGGTTTCATACCTCACGCTAAGGCAATTGAGACTTGGTGTGGTGGTGCACCCCCGTAATCTCAGTTCTTGGGAGGCTGTAAACAGGTGGATCACTACAAGTCCAATCTAGTAGTGAGACCCTAAACACCCTGTAGACCCTTCCCTAAAATACCAAATAAATAAATAAATAAATAAATAAATAAATAAATAAATAAAAGAACAGAGGAATTACATCATTGTTTGATCCTATTTTTACATCAGTATCTAAGAGAATTTGGTCATAGACCCATCCCAAATTTATAGGGGTATTTCAACCTCATTAAAGAATTTTTCATCTTTATAGAACATTCTCAAGGTTCTTTTTATTAAGTTCAAATGAATGTGTAGTATAAATACATAAGTGATAAATATCATCATTCTAAAATATTTAATGTGCTTTATATTTAGTGAGCTAACAGTTACTTTGACTTCAGATTTTTAAAGAGAGATGGTTTTTCATAGTAGCGATCTCAGCCGAATTTGGAACTGTAAGACTGCATCACATGAGAGGAACGTAGGGTACTGCAAAATACTGACACAGGAGGAAGATGGTTTTACAGAGTCCTTTTCAGGCCTTTTGAGGCCATAGCAACTTTATATATACAATAACATTTTTCTTAAAGAGGGTGTCCTGAAGCATGTAAGTTTCAAGATTCAAAAAATTTGAGCTTAACCCTTCTTGAGGACCGTACCTGTGGCCCTGCTACCCCACTGCTAGAGCTCTTTGTTATACCCTGACAGGGAAGACTCCTTTTGGTAATTTGGTAGGGATTTGCCCCTGAAAAGACTTCCTTAGCCATTTTGTGGCTGAACCATATACAGAAAAATTGATGAATTACATTTTTCTCTCTTTTATGAAATACGAGAATACTTTAACATGTACTCTAAAGGAAAGATCAAACTAATATCTAAATGTTTATTTCTAGTCTAAATGTTAAAAGTGAGATAAAGTCATATTTCAGGAAATCCCTGATCCTATTTATATGGGAGTAATTTAATGGCACAGTTGTTTAATATTACCATAATCAGCATGTCACTTTTCTTCGTTGCATATACCTACCGTGCTCAAAATTATAAAGCATGCTTTGGCTGATTTGCCTTTAACTTGTAGGTTAATGAAGATGTTAAATTGAAACATGGCCTTATCAAAAATTTGTGTATGACCTTATGTTTAGCAGTCAACATTCAGTTTTAATATTTTGATGCCATTCAGTTTTATTAACATTTAACATTCACTTTATAAGCAGAACAATATATATAACTAGAAGTAATATTTGGTACAATAGACAAGATATGCCTACTGCATATCCACAGCTTTCATCCCTGTGACAAAATATCTATGTTGGTTTTAAAATATCTAACATTTATGAGAAATGTACATGAAGTACTAAAGCATGCATGGAAAAGCTCAGTCTTAAATTTGGCTAAGTAACAGACCAGAACATTCACACATGATGTCAATATTTTCTTTACTTTAAAATATCTTTAAGTGAATAGTAAAAATAAAGACCGAGGAACATTTCCTGTCCCAGTATATTCTTGGTAGTTCTGATTCATGCTTTTTACATGGATATCTTTTCTTGTCATTTGGTGAGAACTAAACACTTTATTTTACTTTATGACTGTATCTAAACTGCCTGAGATGCAACAGCTATTTACAAGCCAGCGTCCTTTTATTCCCTTAGCACACAGACAATTTTCCTAGGTGCTAAGACATCAGATTGAATTTTTACAGAAACTTGAAAGCAACCATTTAACTGGCTTTTAGAGCATTGCATTTAATGGAATGTCCAGTCATTTGTATCAGGTACCCTCACCTCTGGGTGGCCCCAGTGGCTCCGTTTCAAAATATAAACACAATGGAGGAGTTTAGTGAAGCCATTCCAATTTACATTTTGTTTCCTCCTACAATTTCTTCTAGCAATGTCTTAGAATCGAAGCTGGGCAGTATTTTGTGTTTTTATGCCAAAATAGGTCTGGCTTGTCAAAATGTCTTATGACAGCTTGAATAAAGAACCATCAGAGAACCATTTGAGTTGCAGAGGGCTATGTATGTCCAATCTCACTTATTTATGAGAACAACAACAACAAAAAATAAATAAATAAATAAATAAATGAAAGAAAGAAAGAGAGAATAAAAAGGGAGAAGATGGCTCTTTCTCCATCTGCCTGCCAATCTAGGAGGTTAACCTATTGTTTTCTTCCCTTCTCTCTTTTTCTCTTTCCCCCGTCTCCCTGTATTCCTTCTTCTCTCTTTTCTCTTTCTATCCCCTCTCTCTTTTCTTCTTGTGTTGTTTTTTATTTTCATGTTCAGCTTTAGTAACAAATGAGCATCTGTCAGTTTTATAAACTGCAACAATAATTGTTTAAGACAATCAATTTTGGATAAACAATCAACTACAGCAGAATAAATCAAGAATTTTTAAATCCCATTTTCCTTTATACGTTATGCTTCTTTTTGTTATATGTTTATTTTTAAAATATAACTTTAATTTAATGTGATGACATAAGCACAGCTAGGCTACAGTGTAATATATAAAGAAATATATTGTTCTTCAAATACTAAGATTTAATGACAAGATTGTTTGGTGGCTTTGTTAAAAACAATAAAGTTTTTTAAGGATATAGTGTAATTTTTTTCATTGCATTATTATAACCAAATATATGCCTATCTATCTTACCTTTGTCTTTAATCAAATGGTTATTTCAAATACATTATTGTAACTGGATTTCATATAAAGCATAGCATTATCTGTTACCTGCATGCTTCTGGGTGCATTTCAATAAGATTTTAACTTTTAAGATAATTCTATGTTGTTTGAATTTTTTCTACCTTTTGTGAGGCTTACTGGCTACCTCTTCATAGCAATTAAGATCTTCCAAAGCCTTATAATAAAAAGTTCGTATAAGTCATTCCTCTTTCAAATTGCTGTCACACTTGGATACGAGACCCCAGGATTATTGTAAATTTTCTAACTTTCCTCTGCATTTTGTACATCTGGCCTCTGTTGCCTTCAAGGTGAAGATGAAGCTCTGTCTTTAGAAGATTCCACTTTGGCTCTGCGATAGCGGTCCCTCATAACTTGTATTAATTTTCTGTACATGTCAACGGTGGTTGGTCTTTTCCAAATAAATCAAAAAAAAATAAGTAAGATGTCTAAATGTTTTTAATATTGCTGTCAGTGTAGTAGTCTACCTGTAATGAAATGTCTTCTTTACCCGGTGTATTAATTTGATTGATTGACTGACTGATAGATTTACAAATGTGTTTCCAAGTCCATTACAAACCTCAATATGGCTTGAACTATGCCATGCTAGCAGCGAATTTAATGAAAGCGCCAGTGTAACAGGCATGTCAGAAATTTTGGTGGATGTCTTTCGTTGATTTACCGGAAAAGCAATGCAGTTAGTGACCTATGAGCTGGATCCTATGTTACCTATAGAATGTACAGACAATAGCTGCATGCCAACAGACTAAAGTAGTCTGTTGAAACCGCTGTGAATCAGGTGATGTGGAAGCAAGTTCACTCTTCCAAGAAGCACTCTGCATAATGAAATTCCTGGGCTGACTGCACAATAAGTGCTTTGCTTCATCACAGTCATGCTTTCTTACATCATTACAGTTAAATTTCCAGGCACCAAAACCTACATTGACCCTGAAACCTATGAGGACCCAAATAGAGCTGTCCATCAATTCGCCAAGGAGCTAGATGCCTCCTGTATTAAAATTGAGCGTGTGATCGGTGCAGGTAAGGCTGTTGTAGCTTCCTTGTTCAGCTGTTCCATTTAGCCAAGATCGAAAGCCATGCATCATCATGACAACCACATAATTATACCTCAAGTATAGAACTTGTGCATTTACCTGTACTGTGGGAAGCAATGAGGCTATACTTGTTTATGCAATCTTAAGAAAAAAAAAAAAAAAAAAAAGGAAAGAAGCACATGACATAGAGCATATGTTTATGGTTGCTTTTGTGCTGGATTTTTTAAGATACTGCATTCCAAGCTATTTCTTAAGAGCTTTGCCTCGTTGATCAAGAAATGATTGAGCAGCTTTTAAAAAGGAGAATTTTCCATAGTGGAGTATACATTTCCACTTCTTCAATTTTTCATCTCTTTGTTAAAGCTTCCTTTGTGTCTTTTTTTTTCTTACTTGTGTAGGTGTTAACTACTTTATGGTTTAAGTTATCTGTGTAAAAATGAATGTACTTGATCTATTCGAAGAGTAGATCATTTTCTATATTTTCACAAAATCATACGGTTCTAGATCCAAGTCCTACAAATCCAGCAGAAATAATACATATAAATACCAGACTTCTGGATCTTTAGCAAATATTTACTTCCCACACATTAGAAACAGTGGCAACATTGAGAATTTGTCAGTGTACTTATTCATGCTAGTAGGCAGTATCGCTGTATTTCGAGTCTAAATGTCAACTTTTGATAGGTGCCTGGTGATTGAATTGAAAAGTAGTAGCCTGCTTTATATCAAGTTTAATGTCTTTGAGGGGCTGAAATGTACCTTCAAGTTTTAAATTCATGTTGTCCTTCTTTTCATAAGACAGACCAATCAGTCATGTGTAGGAATTCATTTATTTTAACTTAGACAAAATGATTTCTGAATAAAAAAAAAAGATATGATTTAAAGAAAGCATATTTCAGACATTGAAATGCACCTGTTGGCTCTATTATTTCAGGCGAATTTGGAGAAGTGTGCAGTGGTCGCTTGAAACTTCCAGGGAAAAGAGATGTAGCGGTGGCCATCAAAACCCTGAAAGTCGGTTACACCGAAAAGCAGAGGAGGGACTTCCTGTGTGAAGCCAGTATCATGGGGCAGTTTGACCACCCAAACGTCGTCCATTTGGAAGGAGTCGTAACAAGAGGTAGACTCGGGCTGTCTCCATCATTTGTCGAATTTACTGCCTGTCTGAAATTCTTATTACTACGTGCATAATAAATTAAAATTATGGACCTATTGTATATCCTGAATAAACATTTTCATATGAGATTATTCGTATATGCTGCCACATTAGAAAAGCAGTTGAGAAAAGTATAAAGGAGATAATAGTTGAAAATTAAATGAAAAAACAGATAAGTGGTTTTACTTAGCTTCTGAAAGGCATAAAAGTAACTTCGTGTAAATATCATCTTCTGTGTGTTGTGTTCTCCATGCAGGAGTCAGAGAACACATCTGTTTTTCCTTGTGTGGCTTAACTTGATTTGTATGAGCTGTAGCCTAAGCTAGCATTTAATGCCTTTCTGGAGCTCAACAATAGCACTAAAAATATTAGAAACGAGCATATCTGACCAGCCTCCCAAAAGGATAGCTCAGGCTTCTGAAGTAATGTGTTCGTTACTTTTTTTTTTTTTCTTTTTGTAATTTTAGGAAAACCAGTCATGATTGTAATAGAGTTCATGGAAAATGGAGCCCTGGATGCCTTTCTCAGGGTAAATACTCAAAATCTGTTCCTAGTCCCATTCGGAATATGCTGTACTTGCTAACAATAGAATTTGGCATTCTGTTTTAGCAGGTGAACCAGGACCATTATAGGATTATCTCTAAAAATCACATTATTTATCAGAGAGCTAGACTAAATGAAACTAGACTCTTTTGCACATTTTAAACATATAGTGTGATTTTAAAAATTAGTTTCCAATATTGTCAATATCTGAAGGCAAGAGGATAGCTCAATGCCTTATAATTTAAATCCATGTTAAGGGACAGATTACACAATTGTAGATGAGATACAGAGATAAACAGAAAACTCCCAAGTAAATAAACAGTTCACATTGGCTGATGATCCTGTGATCCTGTGTCCTGTGAAACCATTTCTATTGTATTTGAGGAAATTAAGTTTATGAAATATACAGTTGTTAGTGTTATTTTTCATTGATAATATATGACATTTTGTGAGGGATAAATACCAAGCTGAGAACATAAATACACATGCAGTATTTAATCCACATAGAAACTGTTAATTTAAGAGAACAGACATATTAATGCTTTCTGAGGTAAGGACACTGTAATCTAAAGAGGTCATTTTTCTGTGCTGAAGTGTGAGGTACTCAACATAGATTCATAAGCATGCAGGGTTTAGAGAAAATTTAATTCAGAGAGTGATATCATTATATACACAAATGATTGGCTGTCTGGGCTATAACCTAGGAAGTTCACCCATTTCTGCCAATGCCCTGTGTTCTGCATGTTTGTGTACAGTCTGTAAGTTAAAAATACTTCAGAAGTATATGATGGCCTCTCTCACTGTAATGTAGGACATCCGTTCCCAAATGACTATTCCATAGCTCTGTATGTCGCTGGCTGAGGTGAATGTCGATACTGGATAGCTTCACGTGCTGTCCACCTTACTGAAATTTGTCCACCCTATTATAAAAAGAAGTTGACATTTTAAATATATTTTATGTTTCTCTCTGTGCCGTGTAATGTTCTAGCAATAGCAAAACAAAGCAATAAGATAAAAGCAAAATCAGCCACTGTAATCACATCCTGCTTTTCAGCTTTTCTTCATTTTCAGTAAAATGTTTGCCCTTTGTTTTATTTCTATTTGGAAAAAAATACATATATCATCTTTTTAAATATTGTTAGATTATTTAAATAATTTTTGTGGCATTAGGAAACACTTCACCTCTCCTAAGCACAATTGTTGCTTATCTTTTTCATAACTTTGTCTTACAAATTAAAATACACCTTTAAACACATGTTGCCTCAAGCCACTAGTAGATAATATTAAAATAACAAAGTGACATAAAAAAATGAATAAATGCCACGGCTCTGTCTCACTTTATTTAGCTGCCAGTTGAGTCAGCACGTGTCAGTTTTTCTTTTTCACAAGGATCCATAGAAAATTGATACTTCCTACTGCAATCATAAGTGACACGTGTGCCGATAGCTTTTATGGAGATTTTTGTCTCCTTCGAAGAACAGTTGTCTGATCTTTTGTTTTTGTTTTTCTGCAGAAGCATGACGGGCAATTTACAGTCATTCAGTTAGTCGGGATGCTGAGAGGAATTGCTGCTGGGATGAGATACTTGGCCGACATGGGTTATGTTCACAGGGACCTCGCCGCTCGCAATATTCTCGTCAACAGCAACCTTGTTTGTAAAGTGTCAGACTTTGGCCTGTCCCGGGTTATAGAGGATGATCCGGAAGCTGTTTATACAACTACTGTAAGAAAGACTGTTGCTCTGCTTCTTCACAATCTTATGGTTGTGCTACCATGAAGCCAGGACTAACACAAAATGCAACAGCACTTTTGCTTAGCAGAAGCAAATTGATCCGGCTTTCTGTGGTAGCTGTGTGTGTGTGTGTGTGTGTGTGTGTGTGTGTGTGTGTGCGTATGTGTGTGTAAAATGACAGCTATGTTGCAATCTACATGTAAGCAAAGAAAAGAAAGCCCACTAGTGCTTGCATGGCTTACCTCTTCTTGGGATATGGATGTGAGCACGGTGCAATCTACATGCCACCGGCTCGATCAGTAGCTCAAGATAAACAGATTTTCAGTACAAATTCTACAGTACATTTCCTTTTCTAGTTCCCCTAATTCTGTAATATTAAAAAAAATTAAAATGTATTAAAAATTCTTTTAATATTTCATATTTCACTTCAGTTTAATAGTAAAATTTGTTTTGTCTCTGTCTTTTCTCAGACTCATGCCCTGAGACTGCACAGTTGCGTTAAGTTCAGCTGCCTTAAAGGAAAAGCTGCAGTGAGAGGTTTATAGGAAGATTAGTAACTTTAAGTGTACTTAGAAGACGGAGCTGGGGAGATAGCTCCGAGGCACAAGTGCCTGCTGGGCAAGTGCAAGGTCATGAGTT
>PVJA010052976.1:0-12166 GCA_004027025.1 Myocastor coypus
TATTGTACAGCAGTCTTCTGGGCAGAGACTTTAGGCTGTGTGACCTCCTTTGCGTCACTTCTGGCCACATCAGGTCAACTGTGAAGTTGTAGTTCCAGTACTGCACATGGAATGGAACTTTTGCAGGCCTTTGGCAAGGAGGTGGTTTGCGGGGCTGATGAATAGGCTCCCTGTCGGCTGTTCACAACATCAAGAAAATGCAGCAAAGCAACATATATTTTGGCCTCTGAAATTATCTACATGCACCAGGCCTCCAGGCAGGTCTCTATGTTGCCTCTACTAGAGGCTCTAGGTCAATTATTTGACAGACTGTGTTTGGTTTACATATCTATTATGCAAAGGCATTGGGCAAATACAACTGTAGTAGTATCCCCTCCAGTTCCATTAATCTGGGGCTCCACAAACAGACAAGGAGAATTTCTTAACTTAGATCACTATCAAGTATTATGACAGGGACTGTACTGACTTTGGGGTGAGATGAGTTAAATTTGACTTCTCACCCTTAGAAATCATAAGTACAAGTAATATAGCCACGTCTTACTACACTGTATACTCTGTGTTTGACGCTCACCATTCTATTTGCTCTTAACACCAGCTTTGTCAACTATGCAGCGGTCTGTCACTTTAAAAGGGAGCTGCAAGGTTTGCAATGGATTGTGGGTGGTATAAAAAATTGAATCCAGGTCTGGTCCATGACAACACTCCTCCGCTCTTACCAGTACTTTGCCCATATAGGGTATCTGCTGCTACCTCAAATGTCACCACAAGATTCAATGCTTTATTGTCTTCTCTGGGTGAGAAGTTCAGGGATTTTGCATTGTTCCTTCAGGGACTCTAGTGTAGATATGGAGACCGGTCAAGGCTGTGGCCATCTGTAACTGATAGGGCTGCAAGCTTAGCTTCCTGGAATATCTGCTCCAGGCCAACCGGTATTGGGAGAAGATCTTCACACCCGTTGCCAGGAACCTCTTCACAAGGCTGCTGGGAATCTATATAGCAAAGCCCTGGAGACAGCGAGCCAGGAAAGTGCAATCTGAGTGACCTAGGCTCAGAAGTGACAGATGGTCACTTGTACCACGTTGTACACGTTAAACATGGCTACTCTGTTGTCCCCACTCAAAGGGAAAGAAAGTAGAAACCCCACTTTAGAGGGAGGAATGTGAAAAGATTTTGCATATTATTTTCGATGGCATCAATATTTTTCTAGTATTTCCAAAGCTGTGGTTTAAAAAATCAAACATAAAAATGCCATCGGAGTTATTTTCAAGTGTACAATCAGTAATGTATTATGTATTCATCAGACACCTCTATTGTGCTGTGGGTCCCCCAAACATTTTCATCCTGTCAACTCAAATTCTGCTCTGCAAGTAATGTGATAAAATCAGCACACGCAGGCTTTTCCAGTGGAAGCTGAGAAGGGAAAGGTGGCATTTCATGGCTGTCTTGTTCATCTTTATAATGGAAGTACCACAGCAGTACGTGCACCAAGGAAAGAGCGAGGGAAAACTTCACTCAGTGGAGAGTGAGAATTGGACTGGAAGGGGATGAACGTTGCTGAAATCCAGAGAGTTGCAGCTGTGTCTTCCGTCATAGTCACACTGCACCCTGTCTCACCCAAGGTCTGTCACAGTGACTTCCTCACTTGTAGGCATTTGCAGCACTGTGATAAGATGATTTAGCTATGCTTACTTAACTTCAATCCTTTGAATCAGACATTAGCAAAGAAAAGGATCTGAACAACAACAAAAAAGAAGCATAAGAAGGGCAATTTTTGCCTCAAATATAGCACGTTTATGTCTTAACGAACAAGTTCAGTATACATCGTGTTTTTGCCACACTATATATTTGTCTCTAGGCAGAATTTAAATTCAGGGCTCATTTTGAGCAATAGCTATAGTTTCTGGAAATCAAAACAAGAATCAGAGATCATTCTACACAACTGGTATAACAAATGGCTGCTCCTTTGTAGTGGTAAATATACTGTATCAACTTGAAAAGTTACAAGCTTAACTAAATGGGCTCAGCAACTTTATACCATAGGGCATGGAGGGTATTTCCTAGGTCATGGAGGGCCCTCCTTAGAGTGACTCAGTGCAGAAAGGATATAAAAGAAAAGAGAAAGGATGCCACTTCTTCAGAGAAGCTCCAGTTTATAGTCAGCATGGAGAAAAGGGAGAGAGGCTTGCTAGCTTCCAAAGATGCACCCCTTCCCTTTGCTCTTTGCTGTTTTCTGCCGCCATGAAGTGCTGCCCCCTGCCATGTGCCACTCTGCCTCAGAGCCAACAGGATGTAAACTAAAATCTCCACTAATTATGAGCTAAATAAACTGTTCCTTAATTTGGGGTATTTTGGTGGGTATTTTGTCCCAGCAATGAATAAAAAGCAACCAAGATATTCATCTTTGAATATTTTATGTACATGTGTTATAAATACTTTTTTTTTTCCATTAGTCCAATGTATTTCTAGGGTCTTATTTGAACATATCTTCATATATTTTAGAGTGACATTATGTCTAGAGAAGCAGAATATTTTTTTTCATATGGTCCACTGATAGAGGAAAGAAATCATGGTTTTTTTTTATCATCACCATCATTATCACCGTCATCATCACCATCACCATTGTCGTTATCGTCATCATCGTCGTCATCGTCATCATCGTCATCATCGTCGTCATCGTCATCATCGTCATCATGATCATTATCATCATCATCGCAGCACTGAGATCAAACCCAGAACTTCATGCATGCAAGGCAAGAACTCTACCACTGAGCCGCATTCCCAACCTGAGATTATTTTTAGTTTTTACCATAAATCAGTCTCTTTCTGTCCTCCTCTCACTCTAATCTGTTTCAGCTTATATTTATAGCTTCAAAATCCAAGTGTATCTAAAAAAAATCCAGATGGATAACAGTTTATCAAGCTTTAATTTTGAAAGCTGACCATCAGTTAAGTTATAGCTGGTAAGTTTCAACAGTGCTTATTTTATGTTTGTAGATGACACATCCCATTAATAGTAACAATGATTTTAAGCAAAGCAAGCATTCTGTATTTGAGTCTATGGCTAGGACTGACCCTACACACATAGTGGGTGCTCAAGGTGTGAAAAAGAGAACACACCCACCATCCCCCAAGTCCACCAATGGGCTGGGGTCTCTGAGAACCCCTTTCAGGGAGCCTAGAAGGACACCTGGGGCTGACTAAGTCAGATCTGCCTGTCCTGGGCAAGAATTTCTACAGTTACCCTTACTATTTCTCATCTACAAAGTTCCCCATCTCTTGTTTCAAACACATCCTCAACAAAACACTCAAAAAATAAAATAAACAATACGATTATTTAAAGCTTTTTGAAGTGCTTCTAGAATGTAGTCCCTGAAGTATTTCACACAGCAAGCAGTGCCGTGTGTAATAAATAGAATGGCCTGAACAAGAAGTGGGACGTTTTCTGACAGGGTGAGCATTGCTATGCCCCTAAGAAAGGTTATATAAAACAAACGCGTCTAAAAATGTGAGGCGCAGGCAACTCACCCAGAGCCACACTTTCTCTTATTTGATGTCATGTCCTATAAATTTCTAAAACATCTGAGCAAATGGTGGATTTGGGTTTTTGATAGATGAGCTTTCTATCTTCTGTCTCTTGCTCTCTTCCCTTCTCCTTCCTTCCCTCCCTCTCTCCCGCCTCCCTCCCCATAGCCTATTCTGAATACATTGTGGATAGTTTAAAATGTGAGTCTCCTAACAAACAGAGTTGTAAATTAAAGTTAGAGAGAACCATGCAAAGTGCATGACCCCAACAGAAAATGTAACCCCACTTTTTGGTCTCACTATGTAGAATGGACTTGCAGTGATTCTCCTGTTTAGAGCCTCCCAAAGTGCTGGGGTTACGGGTGTGCACCAGCACACCCACTCTCAATTGCTGTCTCAGTGCCCTGCGGGGCCTGGCCCAACACCGCAGGCCAGGGATCAAACCCCGGCCGCTGCACACTCCGCAGTGCAGGTGCTTTAGTCCGCTGAGCTATCAGGGCAGCCTGTAACCCCACTTTGGAATATTTCTCTTATATTTTTTTCCTTGCTCCTTGGATTCACACACACACACACACACACACACACACACACATACACCATATGAATTTTCGATGCTGCATAAGAGTTCATTGAACCCCTCTCGCAGTTTAATATTAAACTTAATTTTTATAAATTATAAATAGTGCTGTGATGTTTGTATGGATTTCTTACACCACTACCCACTTAGGATTACTTGCACTAAATTTCTAATCAAATTATTGAATTAGACCATGAATGTTTTAAAGTTTTTTGTTGTTGTTGTTTTGTTTTACATATTGCCAAATTTCTTCTAAAGGAGTGATACCGTTTTATGCTGCCACCCACAGTACAGTCCTTGATGCTGCATCCTCATCAGCAGTAGAAAAAAAAATCAAGATCCTGTCTTGAAATTGAAAAATGAAAAAAAAATCATCTAGAAGGACTCAGGCCTGTAGTTAAGTGATACAGCACCCCCGACTTCAGTCCCCAGTCCTCCCACACACAGTACACACAAGCGCTCTTACTTAAATGGATCCAACTCATTAAGTTTGGTTAGACTACCTGCTGGTAGTCCTTGTCCTTGAAAGACTTCTATCTAGTGGAGACAGGAGGTTTCAGGAAATATGGGGTCTGCCACCTGCTGATTCAGGGGCAGGCTCTCTTCTCTTTACCTGGAGCAGTTTTCTTAAACCCCCAAGGTAAGCAAGGGCACTGGCTGATTGTCATTCTCAGGGTATTCCTTGCTGAAAGAGTACAGAAGCACCCATTCCCCAAATCAGAGGACATAAATTCCCCTGGCGAGATGCCTTTGCAGTCTTCTGCCGCTCAGCTGCCCAGGCTGCGAGTCCACTCAAATGTCTCCAAACAAGATGCTCATTTTGAGGGTAACTCGACGGACACGCCAGTAGAAGGAGCCTATGTCTCTCTTATGCTTTTGTTCCCCAGTGCTGTGTGCCTCTTTCTGGATTCTAGCACGGGCTTCTGATGACAGAGGTAGAAAAGGAGTGTAAATGTTACATCTGGTTAAAGTTATTGGTATGAGTTCAGCTGAGGCTTGTGAAACAGAGATTCTGAATTTAATGTTGCAGTTTGGGGAGCTAGACAGAGCTTGTGTTATGGTTTATGTCTAGTTGTCCCCCCAAAGCCTCATGGAGTCACTGGGCGGGGACTTCTAGAGTTTGAGACTTGATCCATGATCCCTGGGATTATGGGTTTTAGTACTGATGGGATTATGGGTGGAAGTACTTCTGAGATTATGGGTGTAGCCTAGGGCGGGAGCTAAAGCGGAGAGCCTGAATGTAATATAAAGAGAGACAGAGAGACAGACTGGAGCTCTAGCTGTTGCTGTTGCTCCGCTGCCGTGTTGGTTGGCTACCTCTGCCGCCATTTTGTTGCTGTTCCGCCGCCATGAACTGGATGCTCTCTGCTCTGTTCCACTCAGCCTTGGACCAGCCGAATATGGACTGAAACCTCCACAAACTGTGAGCCAAATAAACCTTTCCTTCCTTCATCTTGAGTGTCGGGTATTTGTCTCAGCAACGAGTAAAAAGTAACTAATACAGCTTGTGTGTTTGATTGGGAGGCTGGAGCATGTGGTGAGAGGTGTCCTGCAAAGAGCAAATCAGGCCAAGCATGGCGGCGCATGCCTATAATCGTAGCACTCAGGAGGCTGAGGCTGAAGGACTGCCTTTGTAGCATTGCTTACATAAAGAATATTCCTACAGCCGCATGCACTCATAGGTAGGGCTTTTGGAAGTAATGAACTTAGAAGAGCCTCTAGCTGGCCTGTCAGGAGACAGGATCTGGCTGGAAGTGGTGAGTTACTGGGAAAACTGGCCTGGAAGGGTTTCTCTCTTCCCAGATCCTTCCTGCACTGCTTCTGGCCACCATGGCACAAGCTTTGTCTCTTCTGCCATGCAACTCCTGCATGCACCTCTGCCATGCTGCCTGGCCGTGGAACCACCTGACTATGGACTGAAACCACTACAAATTGTGAGCCAAAATAAACTTTCCCTCTTTGAATCATGGTATTAGGGCAGGTGGATATAATAACTGGAATGAACAGCAGAGCCAAAGCTATTATCAGAAGACTTTGACTTCCAGAAAACTTTAGTGTTAGCCAATTGATCTGGTGTTGCTAGAAGTGAAGCAGATAAGAAACCTACTATATTTTTATTTGCTTTGTGTAAGCAGAAAAGTTCTTGACCAAGTCAGCAGACGTCTAACGCAAGTTCTGAAAAACAGTCACAGCCTCTCAATTGATGCCACGACTTGAGCCAGTGGACAGACAGAAGGAAAAGTGCAGGTGAAGCCGAGTCTTCTTGAAGCGAGACTTCAGTGCCAAAGACTGGATTTTGATCATCTTTATCCTCACCTTTCCCAGAGGGTTACATCAGGGTAACTGGGTCAGGGAGGAGCAAACATAAGCAGATTAACCAGGGACACCCAGAAATGGTCTCCGGCATGAATATTCATTCAAAACATCACTGAGGCCCATCAGCGTGGGAGCTTACGAAAGGCCTGCGGATCAGTGGATCTTTACCACGGGTCCACAGTACCGGGGTTCAGGGTATCATCATACCTGTCCAGTAATTATTTTTCCAGTTTGAGAATATATAATTGAAATAGATAACAGAAGCAGAAAACCCAAACAAGGGCCTTTGGAATTAGCATGGAGTGTTAGTAACCTTGCAATAGTTCCTTAACTTCTTGGCCTCAGGTCTCCCATTTGTAAGCTGGATGTAGCATGAGGTGTACCCCATAGGTGTGCTTTGAGGGGCCAATGAGCTATGTATACATATACATGAATTTCATTTTATCTTATTTTTAAAAATTACCTATCTATCTATCTATCTATCTATCTATCTATCTATCTATTTTTGTGGCCAGCTCAGCCTACCCAGGGGGCAGAGCGGGCACTGTATGTGTTGCAGGGGGTTGAACCGTGATCCCTAAGCTTGCCTAAGCAGGCGCTTTAGTCCAGTGAGCTATCTCGCAGGCCCCATGTGCTTCATTCTAGCTCTGCCACAACTATACCTCTCCCTGCAGGCACCATAGAACATTTTGAAACAAATCTGAGACATACCACACTATCCATAAAGATTTCAGTACGTAACAATTTAAAATACCATTTTAAAACCATGGTCACAGTGTTTTTATCATACTTTAAAAGTTAGAAGTAATTCTTTAATCTGGAATAGCCAGGACTTGAATTTGTGCTTTGTGTTCTAGCTGTTCTAAGAGTTTTTGTTTGAATCAAGATTCCTATAAGGCTAATATATGACAATTTACTGATCACTCTTTTAATTCATAATTTTTTGTTCTATCATTTATAGAAGAAACAATCATTTACTCTACAGAAGCTTCATCGGTCTGCACTTCTTAATCTAATTTTTTTTCTATCCATTATATTCCCTGAAGATTAGTCATTAGGCCTGGGGGTATAGTTGGATTGTGGTTTATTTCTTTAAAAAATGGTCCGTGATGTACCACCAATTAAATCACTTTCCTATTTATCTAGTAGTAGACCTATTAAGTTTCTCCCCTGTTAGTATTTTCTTTCAATTGTATTGATGTATCATATATGTATAGTAAGCTACATTCACTTTAGGTGTACATGAGGATGTTTAATAGATGGATATTCCCATAAAACCACTGCCACTATCAAGATATAGATTATAGAACTCGTTTACAGGGAAAACAACTTCCTTCTATTCTTTTCAAATTCATTCTCATCCCTTCCTCTGTCCCTTGGTAATCACTGATCTGGTTTCTGTAGAGATAGATTTATTTGATTCTTCTTAAATTTTACATAGATGTAATAATACAGGGCATAGTCTCTTTGCGTTTTTGCTTTTTGTAAATGCATTTAGGGGTGGGGCTGGCATGGCACAGTGGGGATCCAACCCTGGGAGCTGCACTCCGCTGAAGCAGGCACTTTGGTCCGCTGGAGGGCACAGTCTCTCGTGTCTGGACTCTTACACTCAGTGTTGTGCCGGCTGATGAATATCTGGGTTGTTTCCATTTTTGAGCTTTTCTATTTAAAGACGGTGTGAGCATTTGTGTACAGGTTTTTGTTCTCCAGGGAAAATGCCTGCTTTTGAAAATACTGAGTAGCACAGTAAGTTTATGGTCAGCGTTTAAGGAAGCCACTCAGCAGTTTACCTGTGTGACTTCCTCATCTCCCATCCTCACCAACAGCATGGCCTCCGGATGCTGGCCTCCTTGCCAGAACCCGGATAGTGTTCTTTTTAATTTGGCCCATGCTACGGATGTGTGCTGGGCCTCACTTCTCTGGTGACTACTGATGCCAAGCACTTTTTCTTCTTATTTGCTTGGCAAAGCCTCTGCTCAAAGTTTTACTCATTTTATTTTGAGTTTTTGTCTATTATTATTAGATTTTAAAAGTTCTTCATGAATTTTGAATATAACCTTTCAGCAGATATACTCATATGTGTAAATCATATAGAATATAAGTAATATGTCAAAAGATTTAGTTTGTCTCTTATGCTCTCTCTGTACATCATGCACAATGTATGATGTTTTTCTTCTTTTTCATGTTATTATGCAGAGAGTCTACAGAGTATACAGGGTTTACAGGGTCTAGCTACAAACATCGGACTTCTAGTGCGTCTCCTGTTTTCAGCTTACTAAATGCTGGGATTACAGGCATACACCACCACAATGAGTCTCAATTGCCCTCTCAGGCTACCCTGGGGGTGGGGCCAGCAAGGCAGGCCAGGATCGAACCTCTAATCCCTATGTCTGCCTAAGCAGGCACTTTAATCTGCTGAGCTATCTGTCAGGTCCCATATTTGTCTTTATTGTATGATATGACTTGCTCTATTTTTACAGGTGTCATTCAAATGTGAAAATTTTTAAATGTTAATAAAGGCTAGTATATAATGTTTACCTTTATTAACATATTTATCTTCTATTTAAAAACTATTTTCCTGACACTATTAAATTTACCTTATACTTTCTTCCTAGTATTAGACTTTGCATTTAACCTTAGTCTTTTTTAGAGCTTAGTTATATGATTGGCATGAGGAGGTAAAGTGTTATGGTTCATTTTTTTTAATATATAAATATCCAGTTGTTCCAGCACCATTTGTTTGAAAAGATTTTTCTTTCCGTGTAAAATTCTTTTACTAACTTTGTCAAATGTCTATCGACGCTCCACAGAAGGATTCAGTAGCTGTCTGTTTGGTTCTGTTCATCTCCTCTCTGTCATCTTGTCAATATCAAAGCAATGGTCTTTATTGCCATTGCTTTATAGTAAACATTCAGTTGCATCACTTAAATTTGTAGCTTTTGATTCTTTTTAAAATAACATTACCAATTCGGATTCATTTACATTTCCACATAAGTTTCCTAAGGCAGATTTTCAACTTCTCAAAAAAACCAAAAACAATCTGACTGGGTTTTTTGAGTGTTATGGTTTATGTCTAGTTGCCCCACCCAAAGCCTCATGCAATCACGGGGCGTAGCTTCCATAGATTGAGACTTGATTCATGATCCCTGGGATTGTGTTTTTTTAGTACTGATGGGATTATCGGTCTGAGTAAGGCTGAGACTATGGGTGTGGTCTAGGGCGGATATCCTAAGGCAGAGAGCCTGAATGCAATATAGAGACAGAGAGATAGATTGAGCTGTTGCTGCTGCTCTGCTGCCCTCATTGATTGGCTGCCTCTGCCACCATCTTGTTGCTGTTCCACCGCCATGAACTGGATTCTCTCTGCTCTGTTCCTCTCACCCTTGGGCCAGCTGAATATGGACTGAAACCTCCAGTAACTGTAAGGTAAATAAGCCTTTCCTTCCTTCATTTTGAGTGCCGGGTATTTGTCCCAGCAACAAGTGAAAAGTGACTGAGACAAAATTTGGGATTACACTGAACTACATGATCTCTGGATCATGTCCCAGAGAAATGAGTGGCATCTTAGTATTAAGTCTGCCCATATGGCTAGCCGTACGTCTCCGTTTCCTTACAACATCTTTAATTTCTCTCCATAGTGCTTTGTAGTTTCTACTAGGAAGGCTTGAATGTCTTTGTTAAACTGATTTTTAAGTATGTTTGACTTTTTATTATGAATAAGATGATGATTCAAAACTTTGAAGCTCTTTTCTGCATCCTTGTCATGTTTGCCCGCCGTCACTTGAATGCCATCTCACTTGCTGACTCTGTGACTGGTTATATTTTTGTCTGCTCCAGCTCTAGAATGAATATCCCCTCTGCTCCACCCGGAGTGACCCTGTTTCTCTTTAGTGGAGAATGGAAATTTGTGTCCTCAGACTATGCTAATATTGTGCAATGTACTGAGCTCAGAAGTTAGCTGAAATAATGTGTTGTTTCTCTGTGCAGCTGTTTTGTCTGGTTAACATACAGTTGCATCTATTTGATCTCATTTGTTTCCAACTTTAAGGTGTCACCTATCTATTTAATTTCAGTATTTGAAGATGTAAAATGTTGAATGGGTTCAAAAGCCCAAGGGACATGAGCTCAAAGATATCTGTAGTCCACAGGCCTCTTCTGGTTGCCAGAGAGGGGTCATTTTTAGTAGCATGTGTTCTATCTTCTAAGGGCTTTCCTTTTTGGAGCTACAGGGTTTTATTTCTCATCCTCTGTTATACAAACTCAGTATGATATACACACTGTTCTGCATGTGACTTTTACCACTGAACAGTATATTCTGGAGATTGCTGCATGTAACTATACAATGGCTTTTTGTGCATTTATACAGCTCTCCAGTACTTGTACGACTGGATGCACCATGAACTTTCAATTGCTGCCTTTCTGACAAACATCGGGGTATTTTCATACCTGTAGCTAATACAAAGAGTCGTGGTGAGATATTAGTTCTCTCTTTGAGGACTATCTGGAAATTTTTTCCCTGTTCTGGAGTTGGTCTCTTCATTCAATCAATTCATTCCTTTGCTGCATAAATCTTTAAATTTAATATAATCCCATTTTCTGGTTCTTGCTTTTATTTCCTATGCATTCAGGATTTGTTTAGGCAATTCCTTTCCTACACCTATAACTTCAGGTATTTTACTTATCTCATCTTCTAGTAGGCTCAGTATTCCTGTTACAATGTTTAGGTCTGTGATCCATTTTGACTTTAGTTCAGTACATGGTGAGAGATATGGTTATAGATTTGATCTTCTGTGGGCAAACTTCCCAGCACTATTTGTTGAATAGGCTAGCTTTCTTCCAAAGTATACTTTTGGCTCCTTTGTTTCTACAGCCTATCCATTCTTCCACATGTCCGTTTTTGTGCCAGTACCATGCTGGCAAAGTGATTTCTTTTAAATCACTGTTGCTTTGTAATATTGCGTGAAGTCAGGTTTCGTGATTCCTCCTTCGCTTTTGCGGCCCAAGAATCCTTCTGCTATTTTGTTCCATATGTATTTTAGGATTGTTTGCTCTAAATCTAGGAGCATACCTTTGAAATTCTGGTTGGGACTTCATTGAATATGTATAACAGTTTTAGAAGTACAGTGGACAATCAAATTATGACCAGCCTGGCATATGAACACCTTAGGTTAGAAATGAAATTTTAGTTTTGACTTCTTACCAAGGTCTTGAGTTATGATCCAAATGCTGGTCACTTGTGCTTCCACATGGTCTCAGACATAGATTTTACCCTTAATGAGTCCTGGAAGGCACATTACAACATCCTTGCCTGTATGGGGTTAGTTGAAAAATTTTTAGCCAATATCTCTCTAAGGACACTGAGATCTACCTGTATACAGGAGACTTTGAAGGGTATGTAGAACAGACTGAGCCTCTGTTGACAATTGAGTTATAAATAGCCCTTGGGTAAACTGAGTTCGTGAATCAAGCATCTTTGCTACTTTGACAATATTGACTATATATCCAGGAATAAGAGATATCTTTCCATGTTTTGCTGTCCTTTCAATCTCCTTTTTCAGAGTGCTATAGTTTTCCTTGTTGAGATCTTTCACTTCGTTGACTAGGTTAACTCCTAAGTATTAAATTTTTCCTGATACTAAATTTATAAAGAACTAAAAAAAAAAAAAAAAAAAAAAAAAAAAAAAAAAAAAAAAAAAAAAAAAAAAAAAAAAAAAAAAAAAAAAAAAAAAAAAAAAAAAAAAAAAAAAAAAA
>PVJA010052977.1:0-12173 GCA_004027025.1 Myocastor coypus
AATTGCCTGAACATCTGTAACCTTCATAGTCCCTTTTCTACTGTAAATGTATTACTCCGATATCTTCCTATGCAAATAGAATTGTGTTTATATGTAACTGAACACACAATGTCCCAAAGAGAGAAAGGAACGAGACATACAGTTATGTCTTTGACTTTTAATTTTTCGAAAAAGCTGAACAGATACTTGGAGATTTGCTCCAGAAGTCATTACCAACAATCTGTCTTGTTTTTTAAGGCATACTTTTCACAAATGAATTTTAGATTGACAAGTTGAAGGATGGAACCGAATTATATCTAATTAAGGAATTTCTCAACAAGGAACGAAACCAAGTTCAGATCAATATGGATTAAACTGGAATATTCTTTTGAAATAGTAATCTTTTTTTTTTTTTTTTTTTTTTTTGCATGGTATCAGTAGTCTCAGAGAAGAAGATCTTTTAAATTCTTCTTAGTTTTCACCATTATGTGAGCACTACTGCCCCTTTCCCAAGCTCTTCTAACACAGTCAGAAGCAAGCTATGGAGCCAGCCTGCTCTCAACAGCAGAAACTATGCTTCTTGGCACAGAGAACGAATACTCTTCACTACCCTGGGAAGTCAACATTTTAAGGCCAGGAGGTCTACACAGATGTCAGGAGTCACATAAATTTGATCTGAAAATAGATTAAAGCAGAAGCTAATCATCACTGGCCAGACAGGTGCTTACAGTAACAAGCAAATCATAATGCTAGCAGAAAGTTTTTGGGATTCTTATGAGACAATATCATGTGTATTCGTGGACACATCATCTGAGTTAAACTTTTGTCTTTCCGTTGATTTTGAAGGATTCCGGGTTATTTTTAATACTAGTGATAGAGCCCAGGCCCTTGAGCTGGTCAAATATTCTGCTTTCTAGCAGGACGCTATACCATTAGCCTTTTACTGGTGCCATTTTAACCTACATGGGTCCAGAGCGGGCAGCACATTAACTGTCTAAGCAAAACTGGAATAGACTCAGCTTTCTGAAAGGTTGGACACTTTGATAATGTGGGTGCATTGCCTGGTTACAGAGCTGGCCCAAGTCAGTGAATCCAGTCAGTCTGGTTTTTAAAGCTGCAGTTATCCCAAATTCCTAAACTTCAAAAAACTACTGTAGGATTATAGTTGCTTTCAGCTATCCCTGGTATAAGTTCAATACTAATGAACACTAAATCAATGAAAACACATTTTAAAACTGTATCACTTATTGCTTTCATTTTTAAAAACCTGTAATTCTGTCATGCATTTTTAAAAGCATGATTAGGAACACATTTGTACAGTCATGCATGGCTTAAATATTTTAGGCACATCTGCAGTTCAAGCCTGCAAGCCTAGCCTTGGGTTTCGCTGAGGCTCACAGGCACTCAGGCACTCAGTGTCGGCGAAGCCTATGCAGAGTGCAGAGGTGGGATGAGCGGGGCCCAAGTCTCTGCCCTGCCATCCCCTCAGACTCTGCCTTGGCAGACACCCTTGGACTTCTCAAGAGGCTGTGACGCCAGGGAATTGTTGGGAGACAGTTAAAGGGGACAGTGTGGGTGAGGCCAGCATAGGACTTTGCACGGAAAGACCCCCACAAATATTCTTTTTATTTCAGTTGTCTTCCCATAGGTGATGGTACATATACTGGTTTCAACGTTTCACAGTGATGACTGGAACAATAAATTTTACATCAAATTAAAGCTATCAATTTTATAACTCTTAAGAGTAAAGCGAGTCCCGTAGGAGAACAGTCCACTTTACAAAACAGATACGTTGACAGCAGTGTTCTGTTTTGACCCAGATCCCTTTCACCCACCATGTGTTTTCCCAGAGCTGGCCCAAGTGATGAGGCCCGATGTACGCAGGGTGCATGATCTCTCCAATGCAGGGCAGCATCCAAAGGAGAACAGGTCATACGGAGAGGTTTCTCTTGCTTGTCTTAGCTTTCATTTATTACTTATTGGTCACGTCCTTTTACACTAAGGAATCATAACGGTTACCTATTGGGATTTACTTTTCTTGAACGAATCTAGATTTTAATGGAGTTCATGCCATGGTCAAGTTTCTCTGAAAGAGTTTGCATCATATTCAGATCGTCTCTCTTGAGACACTTTTAATTGCTGTGACCTACTTAAAAGCTGGTAGGTCTCAGAATGCTGCAGGTGATTTCTGGCACTGACTTTCGTGCATTTCTTAGCCCTGCCTAAATGTCTTCTAAGGTCTGAGCTATAATGGAAAGAAAAGCACCTGGCCATTCATGGCAGGTGCTCAATGTAACTTTAACTTAAAACAAATATTTCATCCACATTCAGCTTTAGCAAATATGATTTCATGAGCTGAAAAACGCTGGAAAGAATCATTATATGTAAAGACCTAAACGTCAATTAAGGACCAATTATTTATTTTCTTGACAATTTGTACAAATCAAACTTATGAAGCTCATATTTAAGAAAACTAAGTTGAAAATAATTCTTGCCTTGCCGGGGGGCATAACCAACCTTTAATATCAAATTACAGAAATATTCCCTCTGCCCTTTGCACAAACAACAAAAGAACTATTTGGCTCTGAAGACAAGCATATTCAATTCTTCATACTCATAAAACATACCATCTTGCCTATGAACTGACTCATTGAGTTTGTTAAGACTAACAATTTAGAGTTTCACAAATTTATATATCTTTCTCTGTTACGAGTTTCAAAGTAGAAATTTGTCTGTTATTGCAACTATATACACTAATCTAAGTGCCTGGATTGCGCTGCTATTATCAGGAAGTCAGAACAGATCCACACCATTTCCATCTTGATGTGGACACCAACATTCCAAGGAAACAAAGCCAGGGCACAGAACCCTTCCTACCCCAGTGCTGGGGACCCCGAGGAACATTTTAGAGCAGTAAGTATATTTTCATGTATTTATCAAGTTGGTTTCAAGAAAAAGACAGGTTAGTTTTTTTTTTTTTTTTTAAATGTAACTTTTAAAGCAGTACAGATACTGCTTTTTGTTTTTGGATTTTTTTTTTTTTTTTTTTTTGGCAGGGAGGGGTTTCAAAAATCATAAACTCATTGCCAGGTCTACCTGGAGCTGATCTGCAGTAAAGCTGGTCCGAGCTCTTTTTGCTGGTTTTGGATGATTAACGTCTTGTTCTGTGAGCAGGGCGCCTTCCACACTAATTCCATTACCTGCATTTAAAAAACATACCACACACGTTGGTGACTCATCGGGTCTGCCACTTACACAGTAATAGTTTTCTTGACCTTTGGGGCTTGTGAAACTGTACACATCTTCTAGAATGGGAACCTTACATCCCCCCCCCCCACACACACACACACACTCACTCCTGGCTTTACTGAAGACTGATCCCAAGACCTCAGCACTCAGCTATATCCCTAGCCTTTTAAAAGTTCTTCTATTGGAGACAGGGTCTCCCTACAAGTCACTCCATTGTCCAGGCTGGGCCTGAACTGGTGACATTTCAATCCTCCTGCTTCAGCTTCTCCGGGTGCTTCAATTACAGATATGCATTGCCACACCCAAATTAAAGCTGATTAAGTTTTAATTAAACATGTCATAAATGTATTATAGAGACCGTGCTTCATGGATAGGCTTGAGTATTTGCCAAAACTCAAAGTTAGAAGCACACAGCAAAGGCCCACCCGTAGGAAGGCAAACACAGGGAAAGAACTGTTCGCAGAACACCGACGCTGCAGCCTCACTCAAGGCTACTGCCTGACAGCAGCGCTAAGACACAGGTCACGGTTTTCCCAGCAGATACAACAGATGGAGCTCATCACCACCGTAGAGCGCCTGATGACTCTCACCACAATTACATTTTGCCGAAAATAATGCATTAAGATGACCTTAGGAAAAAAAAATCATTTTTATCCTTTTTATTCACTGTTCCCAAAGACTGAAAAATATTTTAAGTACATATTTACCATTTTCCACTTCTCTTTTTAAATTATCGAGCATGCAGTCATAATGAACTCTGCAGAGGACTTTCTCTTCCACCAGGGCGAACTCCTCTCCCGTGGAAAGCTGCCTTTTGCAAGAAAAGCAGGCGAAACAAGCCAAGTGATAGACGTTTCCCTTGGCCCTGCGGACCCAGTCAGTAGAGTGGATGTGTCTGCCACAGCGAGAGCAGCGGGTCCCGTATCTTCTACAGCGAGCGAAAGGGCAGGGGTGGAGGATTTTAATGCTTGTCAAGTGATGTATCAGTCTAATATCAAACCAATGCCTAAGGTCACTGCGCCGCAGGAACTAAGCTGTTCAGTATCTTGAAAATGAAACAGGAATTACTTTTCTCTATGTCAACATGCTAAGTAAGCAATTCAGATTGGAGAGTCACAACTCAAATTTGTTTTTTAAAAGTAAGACTTTTAAGTAAACAAGACCCGAGTATCAATATTCTTCTCATTGTGTCAAATATCGGGGCACTTATAAATGTACCTAGAGACTTAGGACACAAGTGTACACATGGTAATACACACAGGCACTCTGGTGCACAACCTCGAAGTGCAAAAGGCTTAGGAATGGAGATGAATATTGACATTTTTAAAACCCAGTTGTGAGACTGGAAGGCATGGCTCAGTGGTCTTTAGCATCCATAGGGACCTGGGTTTGATTTCTACTATCAAAGAATGGACGGGACAAAAAAAAAAAACTCAAGTTGAAATGATTAGAAAATGCCACAAATTGATGTTTAAAACATTTAAAACTGTTATTGCCAAAGAATGCAGAGAAGTTAAATTTTTCACCCTAGTAGGCCACAGAGGAAAGCCAGGAACCGTTCCTTTCATGGAAAGCTAGCATCTCCACGTTTCCAGAAGCAAAGGAATGCTATCGAAACCTTCCAGAGCCATACTAAGACATTAAACACAAGTTGAAACAAAACACCAGACCACACATGACTGTCCCCTCAGCCTCCCCGCCTAAGGGACAGCACTCACAGTCTCACCTCCTGTGGCAGGCGCAGGCCCGCAGTCGGCCCAGACTAAGGCAGGACGCGTGTCTGTCCATGCAGGCACACATTTTTAGAGGTGATGTCAATTTATTATTTTTTTTTATTATACCAAAACACTGAGTCTTAAAAATAAATTTCATAATAAAAGATGGTTTAAAAATCCTGAAGAACCAGATTTTCAAACTGGAATTTTTATTCATTTGGTATAGGATCTCACTATGCAGCTTGGACTCATAGTGAGTGATCCTCCTGTTTTCAGCTTCCTCAGTGCCAGGGTTATAGGAGTAGTCCCCAAGTCCAGGCTTGGTGGCTGGCTCATGGTGCCTGTGGCAGGGTTGGCGTGACATATGGTACTGGGGATTGAGCCAAGTCCCTGTACCATTACCCTCAGATTGCCTAAGACAGGCACTTATTTTGTAGACACTAAATATTTTTTTGTTGTTGTTAATGGGGATTGAGCTCCGGACCTTGAACTTGACAGAATGGCACTTACACTGCTGAGCTATTGAGTCTTTTTAGAAGGTTTTAGTTTATCATAAAAGATTAAGATTAGCATAGCTAATGTCAAAAAAGCAGCAAAATATTAACTATCATTAAGGGAATAGAATAGTCTACAGAGAAATATACATTTGGGACAGTGACAAAGCTGCGATTTTACAAAATAAAGGACTCTGGATATTATGAAGTAACTTAAATTACCTTGGGATTTTATTTAAAATAACAACACTCTAAGATCATTTTTCTTGAAATGGAGTGCAAACAGCATAATTAGTGTTACAAACCTCACTATGTAGAATTAACACCACAATTCTATAATGGATGTTTTTCTTCATTTGTAAATCCAAGAAATAGGATAATTTTTTTTTTTTTTTTTTTTTTTTTTTTTTTTTTTTTTTTTTTTTTTTTTTTTTTTTTTTTTTTTTTTTTTTGTCTTTTTGAGACAGGGTCTCACTATGCAGTTGAGGTTGAGGCTGGCCTTGAGCTCACTTTTGTAGCCCAGGCTGGTCTAAAAGTCACACTGATCCTCCTGCCTCAGCCTCCCGAGTGCTGGGATTACAGGCATGAGCCACCATGCCCCGCAAAGCTTTTTTTTTTTTTTTGGTCTAAATAGGGTAACTTTAAGTTGTTCTTTGGGACAATTTTGATTTCTAGACAACTATTCATAAGAATGACACTAGAAGAAACTACATGTAAGCAATTATACAGAGATCACAAAAAGAAAACTTAGTACCTTGAGCAAATAGAATCTTACACAAACTAAAGGTCAAAGAAGAGAGAAAAGAGACAGATTTTAGGGCAGACTAATTTGACTTGGTGTATTTATGATATAAGCACAAGGATAAATCCTTCTGAATAACGGGGTTCACCATGGTTTCCAGACTCCTTGCATCTCTTGAGTATATAACGAGGGATCATCTTATGGCAAAATGGTAAAAGCTTAACAGAATAGTCTTTCCTCTGTCACCAATTTCTTTTCCTCTTATCTCTTCTGGCTGATAAGGGACTCCATGACAAACCATCATGTGTTTCATACGTTACACACTGCACAGAAGTTTCCCTGCTCTTAGTGCTTAAAACTTTCATCCTCTACAGTGCAAATATTATTTACAATTAGGTTTTGGATACCAAGTTCCTAGAGGAGAGCAAGACATGTACTTTGTTTTAATATAAAATAGGCCTCAAGATAGACTTTGCAGTGTATCATATAGGAAGAAGGAAAAGAAAGAGCTTACAGTAAATGAAATTGGACAGAAGTGGATTACAAAATTCTTGTCTGCTGAATACTCTTTTGAAGTGCCTACTCTACTTAGAACTCACTTCCCAGTGTACCTGAAATAATCGAGCTTGCAGAAAATGTCTTTGTCTTTAATATAACAGCTGGTGTGCCTTCCTAGGGAGGTTCTGCAGACACTGCAGGAGAGACAGCGGACATGCCAGCACAGGTCGTTGACCTGCAAAGGGAAGAGGGCAGCGTAAGAAGCCACTCCCACCACACCAGGAGAGGAGCACCAGCCCACTGAAGGTGGCTTTCACCCAAACAGTGTCATTTATATAAATACCCACCTGAATACATTCACCTGTACAGTCCAACCAGCAAAAGGGGAAAAAAAATCTCAATCTCCATCTCTCTCTCTCTCTCTCTCTCACACACACACACACACCTCCTTTAAAAACTGTCCTTTATGTTTATTCCTTAAATCAAACCTCTATGAACACAGGGGAAGTTCTGGTTAATTGAGAGTCCTACATAGACCTGTCTAGTTTCTCCCCTACCCCAAATTCTTCCCACCTTCTCAACCTACTTTTTAAACAAATAATTGCAAACTGTACATTTGTTGAAAACAGCACTGAGGTAAGAAGTGGCAGACATCTTGAAAAGAAGGCCGCCGCATGCAGCTTGCCAGTGTTTCCTTCCTTAGACCAGAAGTGACTAGGAGGGAGATAGGCGCTCCTGTGGCAGCAGCCCTGCCCTCTGTGAGCACCAGCCAGCTCCGCAGAAATAAGGCAGCTATGCAGTAAAATGGGGCAGCCATTGATTTCAGAACCATAGTAACTGGTTGTGAAAAGGCACCAAGCATCTAAATAAAATAAAATTTGCATTTATTCTTTAAATAGAAGTAACACTATGTTAGGGGGGACAAAAAAGCCCATTATGCTTCCTAAGGCACAGGAAATACTAACTGGGGAAAACAGTCCCCAAATGTTCCCACTTTAGATGTTGCTCTCACACTCTGAGCACACTTTAGGCTTCCAAGAAGGAAGGTGTGAACTGGCTGGAGCTGGCCTGCAACACTCACTCCCCAGGATGGCTCTGGTTACACAGACAGAAGAACTAGGTTTATCCTTAGTTCTACATGTACTGTGGAACTGCAGCTACTGTGTAAAGTCACTAGTTACACCCTCTCCAGGGCTCCCATGACAGAAATAGGAAAGCGAACTACTGAGACATTTGACCTTTGAAATGCTAGTTAATAAAATAACCTTCTGTCCAGTGACTCTGTCAGATCATAACTACTGCTCAGCGTTTTTATCTGTGATGTGAATCATATACATACAGAACTTTAAAGCTCAAAGACTGAAGTTTTACTGGTTTCTAATTACAGTGAATGCATCCATCTCCAAAAGCAATATTTTTTTGTCGGTTTTCAAGTATCTTTTTTGATGAAATTTTAAGTTTTGGTCTTTCTTTAAAAGAACTACATACTGACTATAAAAAAATGCAAATAACAGAAATAACAGGGAAAAAACTGAAGGAAGCCAGAATAAAAACATTAACAGTGGTGAATATTGTCCTAGAAATAAAGATATAATCTTCCTTAATGTTTTTCTCTAAAATACCCTCAATTAGGAAAAGTTTAAAAAAGTATAGGCTTTGTTAATATTCCACAGCTTAAGGCCACGTATATTTCAACCAAGTTTTTGTTTTGTTTTGCTCTGTAAAGGAAAGCTTTAGGGCAAAGCCGTGGCCTCTCTACAAAAAACAAACCAAATGGCTGGTTTACCACCCTTTGCCAAAGTTTACATTCAAGAAACAAACGACAGCAACACAACAAAAACTCCTAACTCTTCCATTTCTTTTTTTAGGGAGGAAAGCACGGCGAAAAGAGAAGACTTTGGAAATGATAAGCCTTCCTTGCTGGATAGCAGTAATCCAATGAGTAAACGCCTAAACATAGAGCGAGGACCAGAACAAACGCTACCCAAAGGACAGGCCATGGAAGCAGGGAATCAGCCTGGAGATCCACTCTCCTCCAGTAACTTCCCGCGCACCCTCACTTGCCCTTTCGTTCCCATTCGTTACACCTATATCTAAGCTAAGTCTGTTGTTACCAGTGACAAGTTTGAATTCAAATTCACCTGGAGAAGGAGTCAAAGGGAGGAGAAAAGTATGAAGAACTCAGGCTTTTAAAATAACCCTGTATTATCAGAGAATAGCTAGAGCTAATATGTTAATGCAAATAAGAAATGGTAGGGCCGATTGCAAGAATACCACACTAGGCAGACTACTGCCTACTGTGAAAAGAGCTTTATAGAACTTTCTTAGGGAATACATATATTATATACTACCAAGAAAGGCAATGTTCAAACTTAGGTAAAAGTGAACACCAAAATTTTTGAGGTCATATTTTTACTTTACTATAAGCTTTTTGTCTAGGTCTTCTCAACTATGAAGGGTTAAAAGGCTTCACTGATCCATTTCAGAAACATTCTTTAAGATCTTGCTAATTACTGAAAAAAAAAAAACTCACTGAAAATAAGGAGCTAGTTTGAATCCAAAAGATGATTGTGAAATTCCAAAAAGTGTCAGGTTTAGCCACAAATAAGACAGAATCTTAAGAATCCATATTTAATTAAAGAAAAGCCATGCCAATATCCAACTTCAAAAATCAACTAAGTTAAGTTTCAGTCGTTTTCAAATGTTCTCACCAAAGCCCCTCTTGTTGCTGTGTCTGGGTAACGCACATTTTTACAGACAAAGCAATTTGTTGACGTAGAAACTTAAACCCACTAATTCACTTTTTGAACTTAGGCACTCCGTAATTAATCCTTTTGAAAACTTCAGGGGGTGGGAAGAGAAAGTGAACTGGTTTGCAACTACTTTGGTACAGTTTAAGTCATTATTTTACACAGTGGTTTTTAAAAAACCATTGAAGTTGAAAAGCCAATGTATTACCATGAAGACGCCAGGGACTGTGAGCCTGTTAGCTAGACTTAGGTAACTAGCCTGGCAGAATTTCTACTCCACAATTCCCCCACAATATTTTAAGAGAAAAGTAAAACAAATTAATACAGACAGTCAACTCTCAAGCCACCACTTGAAACACTTCATTTAAGGCGTGTACGTGCGCGAGTATCTAACTTTACATCAATTTCCACTTTTTTCCTAAGCCCTAGAAGGGACTTAAGAGCCCTGGGTGGGCCTGAAACAGTGAACCTGAAGGAAGAAGGCATTAAAACAGCTTTCAAGCAAATGTCTGTATGAACTTTTACTTTGAAAACACTTTGTGGTATTTGAAAATAAAACTATGCGTAAAAATCGACTCAGAAAGGACCCTAAAGATAGTTTAGAGTGACTGTCACAGCCCGGACGCTGCAGGGGCGATCAGCTAAGGCACACCGCCCTACAACTCCTCTAAGGTCCAGGTGACAGGGTGAAGAGACTGACTGACTGGGCGGTCGGCCTGGCCCGAGCCAAGACCTACGAGTGGCGAGGGGCTGGCTCGTCCCTTCCGTCTTAGGTGGTGATGCCAGTACCTCCACCCGGGCACTCACTTCGACCCCAGCACGTGTCCCTGGGACTGTGTGGCACCCACCAGCCCAGCGCACGAGGCGAGCTGCTCCCCGGACCCCGTGGGTGGCGGAAGGCCCTGATGCTGTCTCCCGCCCCGGCCGCCCCTACCTTGAGCAGGTACTTGTCCACGATCTCCAGGCCGCAGCTGCTGCACACGCACTTGCCGGGCGGACAGCCGGAGCCCGAGGCCATGGACCGCGGCGAGGACGACGGGGACAGCGGGGCCGAGGAGGAGCTCGAGTCCTCGTCCCCCGCTCCCTCGGGGCTCACCTGCGGGAAGCGCGCGCGCGCGCGCGCGGGCGGGCGGCTCTAGACCCCTCCTCCCTCCGCCCCGCTCCCACGGGCGCCCCCTGCCCGCCCCTCCCCCACCCTGCCCCCGCCCCCGCGCCAAGTCCAAGCTAGGGCCGCGCGCCCGGACCCCTGACCTCCCCGGAGCGTAGCCCCGGAGATCGGCTCCGCAGGGAGGCCGCCTCCGCACTCACCAGCCCTTCGTCGCCGGTGCCCTTCCGAGTCCGCCCAGCAGCCAGGGCTGCGGTGCGCCCGCAGTCGTCCGACATGAGCCTCCGGCTCTGTGCGGGGGGGAAGCGAGACGAGAAGTGGCGCGGGGCGGCGGGTCCCGGGCGGGCGCTCGGGCTCGGGCGAGCGACGACCCCCGCGGAATGCCCCCTGCTAGGCTCCCTCCTTCGCCCCGCACAAAGCGCGCTCGCTCCGCGTCAATCACGGCGAGCGTGGACACCGGGCGCTGGGCGCGCGGGCTGGGCGAGAAGAAAAGCCGGCGGGGAGGGCGGGGGAGGAAGCCCGAGCTTGCTAATCACGCCAATTAAAAGAGCAAGACACAGATATATTTTTGAAGGGGGGGCTTTTTGAATAGGATAACCCGAAAGGTGAAGAGGTTTAATAGGATACTTGAAAGCTAATTACAGCGGGATTTAAGAAGCCTGGTGTTTGTTCCTAGGACGATTTGAATGAAAATGCTTCAGATTAAACCAAGCCAGCGGCTCTTTCTCTTTGGTAAACTTGCGGCAATTAGAGCCGTGAGTGATTTGCACTCGTTTCTTTAAGGTGTAAATTGCCACTTATGGCTCAGTAAGTCAACATTTGAGCTACTAAAGGATTATTTTTAACCAGCGCAAAAAGCGGGTCGAATAATGGAAAATATCCAGCTGAATTTAATTTGTGCCATTAGGGGGAAAAAAAAAATCTCGCCCTCACCCAACCTCGGTCAGAATGTTTTAAAGCAACAATACACATTACTCAAGCGTTTGTAAGCTTTTTGCTGGAGTTTTGTTACTAAAGGAAACTGCAGCCTCCGCGGGGTTTTTCTGCCCTACTTTAGGAAAACTCTATCTTGGGGGCTAGTGGATCCCCAAATTACAGCGGCAGCCAAAGCTTTGTGTCTCCGGCTCCTCGCTCCCCCCAGTCTCGCTCCGGAAAGCGCCGGGTGAGAGGCCACGGGACGAAGGTGTCTCTGCACCACTCGGAGTCCCGAGCCGGGGCGCAAAAGCCCGGGTAGAGACGAAGCCTGGGGCGCCAGGCGCGCTTCCCGCGGGGCCTCCAGGCGCTGCCGATTTCCAGGTTTAACTCGCGACACACCCGCGGGCCTCGCCTCGCAAGGGAGGTGCGAACCCTCCCAACTCCCAACTACTCAAACCCACCTTTGGACTCCTTGGGCGCCCCGGATTTGCTTCCTTTGTTATTTTAAATAAAATGGTTCTTCGCACCCGCCCCGGCATCCCCCCGGGTCCGCCGAGGGTCCGCGGCGCGCGGGTCGCCGGCGTCTGGAGTCGTCGCGTCTCGGCGCGCAGGAGCCCGTGGATGCCGGGTCCCCCCGCCAGCCGCCCGGTCCCCGCGTCCCACTGCCCCCGACCGCCAGGCTCGCCACCGCCACCGGCAAAGAGAACAAAAGCACGACTCACATGG
>PVJA010052978.1:0-12172 GCA_004027025.1 Myocastor coypus
CTGCACTCTATAGAATGATTGTGAGGACAATATGCAATATGTCAACTTTCAAAGAAAAAAAGGGGGAAAAGAAAAAAAAAGTAATGTGGATTTAGAAAGGTTAATGTTTAGTTGTTTGATCAATCTTATATACCTATATGTATTAATCTAAACTGATCTGATGATGAAAATATGTAATATAACCATTGTTAAATTTAAAGAATAAAAGAATTGAAAAAAACCCAAAAAACAAAGATATCATGTAACCATTTGTGCATGTTTGCACGTGTGTGTAAAGTTTTTGGATACAACACTGACTGCACAACTTGAGGGCCACACACCCTTGGGAATGGTGTGAGTGGAAGAGGCTGGAGACAACACTGAGATTTCCCCTGGGAAGAGGAATCCACTGGCTGTCTGGAGCTACTTATATCGCTTGGAGTATTCTAGCAAATGGACATTTTTGAGATTTTCTTTAGACAGAACGCTGGAGTGGTGCAAGTGCCCACAGCGGGCAGCATTTGAGTTATAGTAGAGATACATTTTTTTAAAAGCTTGCATAAAAATGCTAAGGGGTTCCATGGCTGAGGCTGGGCTTCCCTTCAGCACTGACAAAAGCACATAGATCAGTAAGCTCTACACTTGCTATTCTTCTTCACTTCTTGGTGAGATAAAGTAGAAGATAACAGCTTTCAGGGGCAAGTGGCCTGAAGGGGAAGGTTGGCTCTCCTGATTGACAGAGGCAGGGTGGAGGGTGAAAGATGGTTCTATTATTTTGGAGGAACTTATGGGTCACCCCCTTCCAGCTGTAATCATTTCTGCAGGGAGCGAGGGGTGATCACAGTGGGGGTTAGTAAGAACGCAGTCCTCTTTTCACCTTCGGAGGCATTCCCTAGGAATGTCTTCAATCTCTTTGTGGCTGGGTATTCTTGCAGGCCTCACAGCTGGTCCCCGACCTGGGGTGTGCAGCCTGAGGGACTCTCTGGAACCCACACTACATGTGCCACGTTGTCACAATAGGGTAAAACGAGATTCTATTGATTTAGCTTGTTGTAGGCGCCACCAAATGTGGCGTCCTTCTAAAAGACAGAGCAGAAGGAACTTGTACCAAAGGGTTAGGTACCTATGGTTAAAATCACCTTTTCTTAGTGTGACACCCAAAGGATCTGACTACTTTGAGACCTGGGAGGGCACCTTCTTTCCACAGCCTGGAAACTGGGAAGAGATAGACAGCCATCAGGGGAATAAAAATTAAGGCTTCGATTTTCTTTCACCTGAGTGCTTAGCAATGTTTCTAGGCATGTATTGAAAGCCTATGGTCACCTGTCAAGGAATTCAGGGGTCTCTTTGTAACAAAATCCAAGATAGAGAAGTCTGTCAGGTCTTACAATGCACTGACATACTGAGAGCAGGACAAAGAGACCTGCAGCCTCACCACCACACATGCCATAGGACAAGTACCTACTGGATGGGCATCTTGCAGTTACTGAGGCATTCTGTTTGCTTACTGAGTTTCAGGAAGATGGAAGATTGTTACTTGGACTTTGCTTAATAAATAGAGCCTAATCTTCCCTCCACAGACCTTGGGCAGATCTTGGATACTTCCTGGCAATTACTCATCCACTTGTTTATTACCTCTATCAGATGGGGAGGCGTTCCTGAGAGCAGGCACGATCATCATCCCTCTCTGTATGCCACACAGCAAGTCCAGGGTCTGCTAATGGAGTGGATGAATATAGGCACAGATATATCACTGATAAGATTCAAACAAAAAGTGTGCGCTGTGTGTGTGTGTGTGTGTGTGTGTGTGTGTGTGTGTGTGTCCCTAAGCAATTCTTTAAGGATGCTACCTGAGAATCATCCAGACTGTTGTTCGCATGTGTGCTCCTGGGCTGTATACAGAGAGACCAGTGAATCAGATGTTCTGGAGCAGGGCCAGCACACCTGAATTTTAACAAAGCTTTCTGGGATGTCCACAGATGCCTGGCTATTTAGAAATCATTGCTCTAAACTTACATTGCTGAGCTAGGTTCCAAGACTCAGAAAATGGATTCTCAAAAATGCTGTGAACTTTTGAGATCTAAGTAGTCAGTTTCAGTCTGAATTTCCTGAATGCTTGCTTGGCAGAAGAGGGCCTCTAGACAGAAAGGCACCCTGACGTTTCCAGAACATGAGGACAGAATCATAGTGCTGAGCATAACCATGGAATCAGAGGAGCCCATTTCAGGGATTCAGTGGCAGCTGCCACCCTAGGCAATCGGTGTGCCGGTAGGGACATGGAAGCCTGTTTCTGTGTGCTCCAGGGAAACTAGAAAGAGCTTGTGAAAAGATAAAACAGAGGTGTGCTCCAAGTTAAGCTAGATTACCATGATAGGATGTATGGTAAAAATTTCTTTATCAACATATTGTCTCGATTGCTTTTAGCTTGTGGCTGGGACAAATACCCGACACTCAAAATTAGGGAAGGAAAGGTTTATTTAGCTCACAGTTACTGGAATATTCAGTCCATATTCAGCTGGCTCCAAGGCAGAGTGGCACGTGGCAGAGAGCAACCTTTGATGGTGGTGGTAAAGAGCAGAGCAAAAGGAGTGGCAGCAAGTCAGGCAGCCAGCTAGCCTCTCTCCCCTCCCTACATTGTAATGCAAATTACTTACCCCCTAGTGGGTGCAGTACCCACACCTGCAATAATCAATCACAAACTCCAGAAGCTTTTGGGGGGACAGCTAGATGCAGACTAGAACACATACCAACCCAGAAATACAGGCCAGCTCCGAGCAGAGAGTGCACACTGAATCAATTGGAATTGAGGCATGGATATCATTCATTTAATATGTTTAAATGATTTTCCGTAGAGTAAACATGCTGAATGAGGGTGCCCAGAATAAGGTGTCTGCTTGAGAATAGAAAAATGGACACTACTTGTGCCATAAAATGAAAATCCTTCAGCAAGTGGAAAATGCTTCCATTTATTTCCCCCTCCCCATTCCTTTCCTTTCTAATTCTTTATTGATAGCTAAACTTGGCCTTCTGTGGTCTTCTTGTACCACAGAAGTACTTTTTATTTGTCAAAGAACAACCTTTTCTATTGTTGTCAGAAGATAATTTTAATGAAACCTGTCTACTACCCAGTGCCAAGCACATATTAGTATGTGACAAAGGGGATAAGGATGAAGGTAAAACAGACTGCTGAACTCTGTCACTTTGTAGCCTTTCTTGATGACAAAGGACTTCTGCAAAGGGATGGGAGGTGGCATGGACTTGAGCATAGGCATGGCCAGCCTGGCTGCCATCCTGTCACCTCCAAAGCATCCTGCTGAATGACTTTCTGGACTTCAGATATTCACTGGCAGCATGAGAGTGTTGAGTCAGAGTATCCTTAAAAGTGATTTCAGATCTGACATTCAATGAATTATGAGTCAGCAGAGAGTGTCAAGGAATCTCCCATTAAAAAGAAATTCATCTTCTAGACCTGTAAAGCATTTGAGGCAGACTTGTCTAATTGCTCAAGTAGGGATTATGTATTATCTGGCTGAGATGAAAGGGCATGCTTAGAAGTGGTTATAAATGGTCTCCCACGAAGCTACTCCCAGGCATTTAGGCAAAATGCTGAGTTCTAGGAATGGAGAGATGACAAAATACTTTCTAGATTCTGTGGCTTTCTATTTATCCATTTCACCCTTGGTGACTATGAATTCATTCTGTGAAATAAAAAAAGAGAGACATGAAATAAATGTACCCAGGTTTACAAACTGCCCTGGCCCAATGCTTTCCTTCTTTGAGTCTTGGTCTGTGTATATGGGCAGCATTGTCAGTGAGAATGGACCTTGGAAATGTGGTGCTGGGGTCTGGACACACCGCTTCCTGCAGGCTACAAAAGCTCTACTCCTGAGAGTGCTTTTTATTTTGCTAAGTTGTCCAGCCTGGCCTTGAACTTGTGGCCCACCTGCCTTAGCCTCAGCCTCATTACTAGCTGAGATTACAGGCACATGCAATCATGCCGAGAGAGAGAGAGAGAGAGAGAGAGAGAGAGAGAGAGAGAGAGAGAGAGAGAGAAGAGAGAGAGAGAGGCAGAGACAGAGAGACAGAGACAGTGAGAGACACGGAGAGAGCGACTAAATGTATTTAGTACAGTGTCTACAAAATCTCACTACGTATATTGGACTCATAGTGATCCTTCTAGTTTCAGCCTCCCAAGCGCTGGGATTACTGGCACGCTCTACCACACTGAGTCTCAATTGCTGTCTCAGTGTGTCTCTGGGGCAGGGCTGGCATGCCAAGCTGGGGATTGAACCCCAGTCCCTGTACTTTGCCTAAACAGGCACTTCAGTCTTCTGAGCTATCTGGCCAGCCTTATTCTTGTGGGTATTTCAACTGGTGTTCTGTGTAGCCTTTTTGGGTTCAGCTGGAAAGGAGGTTTAGGGGAAGGGTGTGGCCAGTCAGAGCTCTGGGCTCCTCTGCTCACTGAGAAGCTTCATGTTCCATATAACCGGGTTCCATGACAGATTTGTACAACAAAGGGTTGTGAGGATAGAAAACTATTTTAAGGCCAGGATGAGGAAAGCTGTTAAAGTTTGCAGCTTGAATCCAGGCTGTGCTATAAAAACACTCATGGCCAGTAACGGCACAGATTCCTTATTTCTGAACTGTGGGAGTGGGCACCCAGGACTTTCAGATTCTTCTATCCAGGGCCTGTGGAAATCTGCTTCATTTATTTTTTTTTCTCGATCAATTTGAAATCTTTATGTATTCCTTAATGCGTTTGCTAATGTCTCGACACAATTTTGCTACCACTTAGAGTATTCTTAGAATCACATGTTAAAGCCTGAAATGATAAGCAGGTAACTTTGAAAATACAATAGCAATCAATAAAATATTTTTTCCAAACCTCATAGCATCCCTGCCAGTCAGAGCAGGGATCACCTGGAGTGTATATTAAGGACCCAATGTTTGGGTACCATCCCCAGAGGATAACTTAATGGGTCTGGGACCCTAACAAGCACCCAGGTGAAGCTGGCCACATCCTAGGAATGGTCTCCATAGGAGATCCAAGCTAGGCTCTTCAGCTTGGCTCTCGGGCTTTGGGCTTCACCTACCTTGCCAGCCCCAGATCTACCTTCCCAGAGCTGCAGCCCGGCAATGGCACCCCTCCCACCCCGTGGACTCCTCCCTCCCCTCCCGCTCCCGCGCTTCCTGCTCTGGTCTGGCCAGGCTTCCAGCCCCTCCCTGTAGGTTTAGCTCCTACCCATTGTTCTCAGCACAGCTCAAAAGCCACCTCCTCCAAAATACTTTCCCTGATTTTTCCACCAAAGTCACAGAAGTCTTTCCAGTCTCATAGTGATTCTCCCATGGCACTGAGCACTTCTCACTCCCTGATATCAGTGTTACCCGAGACTCACCCCTCTTACTTTGGAGTCCACAGCCTGGAGCCCAACCTCAGCACCTACTCACGCCCTGCCTAGCATAGCCACTGCAGGTCTAGGTGCACCCACTCCGGATATGTGCGTTAGGAAATACGCCCATCGGCTCCTCCTAGCTCCTCCCCAGGACACACTCACTCTCAAATGACCAAGTTAAAACACAAGACAGCACTTTAGCTCATTCAATGTACTCTTTAAAAAATTTCCTATACTTTCTAAGAGCCAGAATTGGTGGTAAATACACCGTGAGTCATAAATAACTACCACTTACATCCATTCCCAGAACATACTGTAATATAGCAATTAAGACCTAGACCCAGGTTGGAATCTT
The DNA here is from genome assembly GCA_004027025.1 of Myocastor coypus. NCBI lineage: Eukaryota > Metazoa > Chordata > Mammalia > Rodentia > Myocastoridae > Myocastor > Myocastor coypus. The sequence goes on from PVJA010052978.1 coordinate 5,728, forward strand.
ACTTCTGCCTCTGATTATCTGCAGAATGTAAATTCCTGGAGCTTCATGTTCCCAGTTGTTAATGGCGATTCTGACAGCACCTACTACCTATGAGTGGCATAAGGAAGGAATGAGACCATTATTAGCAGCAATAGCTGGCGCTTCCTGGGCGCGCAGCACTGGGCACACATTATCGAGTATAGCCTACACAGTGTACTTAGGTACAGTACTGCTATGTTAACCACATTCAAGAAATAGCCATTACCACTGCTAATTTTCCCAACTTCTCTGCCTAAGGCATATTATTATCTCTGCTTCTCAGACAAGAAACTTGAGGCTCAGAGCAAGTAAGCTTGCACAGCAAAGAGCAGCAAGTTGTACTGAGAAATGGCTCATCTTTACGACCACTTTGTAAGGTAGGCACTCTTCCTGTTATGGGAATGGAAATTCTGTGTGTCAAAGAAAGTGACTTGTAAGTGAAGACCTAGGATTTGAACCTGACTGTCCAGAGCTCTCCCTGGCCCACTCCACCCATCATTTAGTGAAATGCACCTGCACCAGACACAGCTGCTCTTGGCCCTTTCTTCTTCCTGAGTTAGGGTAGCATACTCTGCCTGCCTCTCCTTTCAACAGCCCCGTACCTGGTGGTCCACTGGAAGCTGTTTCAATGATTCCAGAAAACAGACCACATGCACAGCAAGGTGACAGCCTCTCTCCTTGCCTCCCACATCTGCAAAGAGCACCAAGGAAAAGAGAGCGCGGGTGCGCAGCACTGACCGTGACCCCAAAGAAGTTGGTTTCATTCATGGCACTGAGGATGATCTTGCCCAGGGTGTGGTCGGTGTAGTTGAAGTCCTGGATACGCTGGTGCTGGCTGCTGGCGTGCAGCGTTTCCATGGCCCTCTGGAGTGTCTTGGCGATGACCCAGATGCCGTCATAGGCATAACCATGGAACTTGCTGGGCCCCACGCCTGATCGCTTGCTGTTGTACTCTCTCTCATACTGTTGTGGGGTCTGGAAAAGCAAAGGGGCAAGGGGACTAAGTTCCAGCAGGGATACCTGGCACACTGACACTCCTCAGTTGCTTACCATGTGCCCACATAGTGCTGGGCACTGTGCATCTCACTTAATGCCACAGCCACCTCCTGCAGGTATCAAGGGATACCTTGATTCCCTAGTGAGGGAATTCTGTCCTGTTCTTGATCTTGCTAGTAAACAGGGTTCCATCTCAGCCCTCTTGCTCTAAGCAGGGCCGGGCTACAGCACCCATAACGACCACCCATGGTAAGTCTAGACATGTGAATTACAGGCAAGTCAAAAAAAATGTTTAAAGCACATTTTCTACTCTACACTATAATGAATATATTTTCAAAATGATCTGGAAGGAATGGATTGACTTCAGAACTGCGGGGGTCCTCAGAACCTCAGGCCACACCCCGTGAATAGTGACTTGCTCTGTGGCCTGTCATCCCCCTGCTCTCTTCCTGTCCCCTTCCCTCCCTCTCTTCCTCTTTTTTCCCTCTTCCCTCTTCCCCTCCACTTCCCTTTCTACCTGCTTCCTGTCTCCTCTCCTCCGATCTGCTCTAGCCTACAGTCTGGTCAGGCTCAGTTACAACTCCTTTTCTTCCAGCCTCAGGCGCCCCCAGTCACCCCAGAGACAATACATAGATACAGACATGCAGGTGGAGGGTAGAGAGAAAGAGAGGAGGGGGAAGGGAGGGAGGGAGGGAGGGAGGGAGAGAGAGACAGAGTCAATGGAGTCTCCCATCCCAAGTCTACTACTGCCGTTGTGCTTCACTTTGAGGCTAACCTAGGCATTTTTGTTTTTTAATATTTGGGACAGGGTCTACAGGGTCTCACTACATAGATTGGACTTGTAGTGATCCTCCTGTTTTCAGCCTTCCAAGTGCTGGGATTATAGGTGTGTACTACTACACCCAGTCTCAATCACCCTCTCAGTGCACCTGGGGAGTGGGGCTGGCATGGCAAACCGGGGAACACACCCCAGCTACTGCACTCTGCCTATGCATGCACTTTAGTCCACTGAGCTATTTGGCCGGCCCTAACGTAGCTTTTGCAAACCAGCACCAGACGTTTAGGGCCAGGCCCAGCAGTCCAGGCAGGCAGTGGAGCTAGGCCATTTGAGGTAGGGTCATTTATTAGCCCAGCCCCCATGCCTAAAGGCAGTGTCTTGGAGAGTTACCATCCAGGTGCCTGGGAGCCAGTGCCAAGTGCCCCAGCTACAGCCCTGCAGGCAGTGTGCCCTCCTGACCAAGTGTGTACTATGTCCCAGCCAGTGGCAGTCTCCATTCCTGTCTCAGGTCTTGGGGGAAAGGCTGGGCTCCTCTCTTAGTGTCCCATAGAAGTGCAGCAGCTGCAGTCATCATCTGACTTTAACATCACGGTTTTTTCAAGGAGATGGACATACTGCTTGGTCTCCACAGCTCCTCTGGCCACTGCCAGCTAAACTGCCCCATTATGTCCACTCCTCTGTCCTGGCTGGCTTCTAAAGTGCTGGCACCACCCTTGGTCATTCCCAGTCCTCCTTCAGAAGCCTCAGACAGTCCACTGAGAGGTATGTCCTCCTCCCTATCCTGTTTGTTCGCTATCCCTCACTTCTGCACTGGATGCTTCCTCTGCTAGAAAACTCTAGCTTTTATTACTTGATGATATTTTCTTTGATATTTAGATGTGATTTTAATCTACTTCTAGTTGAAAATTTAGCTACTGGCTAATTTAAAAGCATTCAAAAATACTTAGGTGTGTGCTTCTCTAATTGCTTTGAGCATGAAAAGAAGGAGCCCCTTGAGTTCTCTGTCCTCCTGGCTTTTGCTTCTGTGACCCTTTTCTGTTGTACACAAAGGCATCTGAGGACAGCTGGTGCTCCTGGAAGTCAACTTTTTCATGGCTATAGCAAAATGCATGAGACAATCAACTTGCAGAGAGAAAAAGTCTCTTTTAGCTTATAGTTTAGTAGAAGGTTACAGCCCAAGCTCTAGATGAAGCCATTGTGTTGGCTGTGATAAGACAGCACATCACAGTGGGAATCCTTGGTGGAGCAAAACCACTCATCCCAGGCCAAGGAGCAAAGAGAAAAACCAAGGAGCTAGGATTCCACCATGTGCTTGAAGGCTTACCCCCAGTGACCCAAGGGCCTCTCTCTAGGTCTACCTTCCAAAGGTTCTACTCCCTTAATAGTGCCACTCGGGGACCAAGCCTGGAACATGGACTCTGAGGGACAGTCAGCTAATTTACAGCTTGATTTTTATTTGTTCCACCTAATGAATAGATTCAGATGACCTTCCAGCCAGACTCTTAACCAGAATATGGTTCTGGGACATCCTTCAAGGTATCTAGAGTTCACTTAAACGAGAGCATCCAGATTAGGGGGTGAACATGCCAACTATGGTCTCATCATTAGGAGGTAACTGGGTGCAATTTTATACTTCCTTTACACACTTTGTATGTGTGGAGGGGACAAGAAGAGAATGAAGGTGATGTTTCATGTGGGCTCAGGGCCCACACAAGGGCCTCTAAATGTTTTTCACATGTGCACCTGTGAACTCATGCCTTTCCTACCTTACAAAACTGTTCTTCCTAGGGACAAGGAATAGAAGTAGGGCCAGGAATATTAAAAAATGGCTGTTTACCACATTTCAGAGATTAGAGTCCTTGGAATGGGACACAGGTGTAGTGAAGCTGAAGGGCGACCTCATCCTAACTGTCTTTATATCCTAGGCCATTCATCACTGTTCCCAGGTGATGCCAGCACCCATCTCCCTTGGGCCAAACAATGACAGCATGAAGAAACACTCTTACAATTGTTGCAGAAAAAGTAGTAGCTGTTCTTAAAGCATTCTTCCAATTACTCAAGGCAGAAGAATTTTTTCCATTGTAAAGTTGACAGCAAACGCTGATTAATTACTCATGCTCTGAGGTCAAGTTTATCATGTGTTGTTAAAGCTTTGGAATATATATATATATATATATATATATATATATATATATATATTCTTTCTTACTGATGGTTGTGCTCCAGCATATTTTTGAAAGGCAGTTGTTGGCACTTGGAACATATTTTCCCATAGAAACTGTTTATAAATAGTGGTTAGGTTCCCAGTCTTACCCACACAAGTTGCTAAGCCCACAATGTGACTAAGTGTGATGGGTCTGTCATTCTAATGCAACCATGTTGAGCTCTGCTTCCAGGGGCTGGGGAGCCTCACGGACCAGAAAGAATACAAGGAGATGCTCTTTGTCCACAGTTTTCACGCACCCCTACTCCAGAGGTAGAATTGGTAAAATTCCTCTCTAGAACCCTTGTGAGACATCTGATCTGAGTACCTCACTGGGAAGCAGGAATAGCTAGTTTTCTGGGTCCTTCAGTCTGGTGAGGAGGTCATTTGTCTAACTTGTTCAAAGTATAGGTTTCAGGTACATTTTGGTCTAGTATGTCCGTAGATGAGTTTACTTAGGCATGTACATGATTTTAAAGAATCTCTTCTGATAAACAGACATAAACTGGACATCCCTAGCTATGTCCTTCTGCAATATGATTGTCCCAAGTTATTTCTTGTCCTGCTCATGGCAAGGAAGCTCACTGTCTCTTCAGGCTGAGCCTCCCACCTAAGCATTGCATGGTGCTCAAGACACTGCTCTTCTAGCGCAGAGCTGACGTTGGCCTCTTTGTCACCTGGATTGATCGTGCTATACCTTCCTGTGGATCCATACTATGCCTCTGCTTTCTGCTGACCAGTGCCCCACCCCCACTCCAGGGACATGCTCACTCCATCCTCAAGTCACATCTACTTCCTGTCAAGCTGAATAATCTCAGTTCAGGCTTCTGCTGTGAATGAGATGATGTAGCTTGTATCAGACCAAAACTTTCATCAAGAGCATTGAATAGAGCAGAATAAAATATAAAAATATCTTTTTATAGATACCAGCGAGAAATCTTGACAGGCAGGAGTGAAAAGCCAACATGCAGGAGAGAAGTGAAATGCTTTGGGATGGGCCCAGCATCCTTGCTGAAGCACTTGCTGATTTGTAAGCAAGAAGGCTCATTGCAGAAATAGCAAGCATTGAACCAGATATTTTAGCAGCCCCTTCATGGGAGCCAAAACCAGCTCAAGGGGACAAAGGTTGCCATACTGGAAGGGCCCAGGGCCCACAGGGAAAGGAATCACGGGAAAAGGAACCCAACATTATAAATGACATTGTTGTTGAAATATTTGGTAACTAAGTTAAACAAAGGAAAGAAGGGCTTAGAAAATAGGCTAAGGGGCTAAGAAAATGAACAGAGCTGCTTGGGGCTTCATAGCATTGGGAAAACAAAAATTGGAACCCACGGCCAAAAACAACCCTGGATTTCAGCTGACAGCACTGATGGGTCACTACTAGCAATAACAGCAAATTGAACGGGCCAGGTCTTCCAACAGTAAGACCAACCTGCCATCAGTTCAATTCCTGATTGTAGTGGAAATTCAGCTGTTTACTTAAAGAGAAACAAGTATTTCCTGGTGGAAGAGAAAGATTACCTGTAGCTGTTACAGTTTGGTATATGCAATGTATTTAATTGAACTTTTACCAAGTACACAAGGAGATAGGACCAATTATTAAAATAACAGAAAAGGAAAGATATATACATATACATATACATATACATATATATATATATATATATATATATATATATATATGTATATATAATAGAAACAATATTTAAAGAGACAGCATTTTAGAATTTCCGTAAAGACACATCTATCCACAGGAAGTCTTATAAAGCTCTACGAACTCCAATCAAGATAAATACAAAGATTATCTCACACGACCAAAGAATAATAAGCTCACCAAAGACCCAAGCAAAAACAAAAATCTTAAAAGAAGCTAGACAGAAAAAGTGAGACATTACTTTAAGAAAAGCAATTAAGTCTCATTGCAAACTTAGTAGAAGTGATAGAACCCAGAAACATTGGGATGATATCTTCAAATGCTGCAAGAAAATAACAGACAACTGATAGTAGAAGCTACACCTAGCTAATGAATACCTCAAAATTAAGGTGAAACATAACATTTCAGACAATTATAAATGGAGGGAATTTGTCTCCAGAAGACCCACAATACAAGAAGAATCAGAGGAGTTCATTAAACATAAAGGTGACTATAAAGAAATTCAGAGGCCGGGCGTGGTGGCTCACGCCTGTAATCCCAGCACTTGGGAGGCTGAGGCAGGAGGATCAGTGTGAGTTCGAGACCAGCCTGGGCTACAAAAGTGAGTTCAAGGCCAGCCTGAACTGCACAATGAGACCCTGTCTCAAAAAAGACAAAAAAAAAAAAAAAAAAAAAAAAAAAAAAAAAAAAAAAAAAAAAAAAAAAAAAAAAAAAAAAAAAAAAAAAAAAAAAAAAAAAAAAAAAAAAAAAAAAAAAAAAAAAAAAAAAAAAAAAAAAAAAAAAAAAAAAAAAAAAA
>PVJA010052980.1:0-12170 GCA_004027025.1 Myocastor coypus
CATCACTGTCAGCTCTGCATAGCTTGTCATTTTCCATCTTACAAAAAGTACTTACCTGTAGGATAGTTCTTATTTTTGTTTTATAATAAAGATACAGATTGAATGCAATTAAGAAGCTTGTGAAAGGTACAATATAGAGAATTATCTGGGACTAATAGGATATCAAAATACAGGTTACTAAAGTTCAGTGAATCCACAGCAGTGTAAATGAAAAGCACGTTGAGATGCATCATGGGAAGTTTGCAGAACAGCAGTAATAAAAATCTTAAAAGCAAAATACAGTAATCTTTAAAGAATGACCTGAGGGATAGCTAACTTTCAAGAGTATGATAGAATGTTTTAAAATAATGAAGTTAGCAGTTATTTACAGACTGTCCCTAAGGGATATTCCAGACAAAAATGTACGACAGTCATAAGATGCGGGATCCTGTGTGAGGCCTATGGCAGAGAAATGAGTGACGGGAAGAAAAAGTAGTAACTGTGCAGCTCAGCATCAGTAAGCACTAGTGCAAAGTGAGAGACGTCTGTCCTCTGGATAAAGGAGGGCGTGACGTGAAAATGGACTGGGGGCGAACTAAAAGGGACTGATGAGCTAAGGCTATTTTCTGTAAAAAGAGTATATATACAGATTAACTCATTTTTTTTATGAGTTAGATGTATATGCTGTAATACCTTGATCACTAAAGTAGTAAAATGTGTAGTATCCAAACTAGGAAAAGGAAAGAAAAAGAATGGTAACAAAATAGAAGGTTGGTCTATTTGCCAGCATGTTCCTCTTATTGCCGTAGCTTTCTAGCATAATTTCATATCAGTGATTATGATGCCTCCTGCCTTGCCTTTGTTTGCCTGGGGTTGCTTTTGCTATTCTAGGTCTCTTCTGATTACAGGTAAATTTGGGGAATGTTTTCTCCAGATCTGTGAGCTATTCTGTTGGAATTCTGACTGGAATTGCATTAAGTCTGTACAACAGTTTTGGAACTATGTGACTCATTTTTTAAAAAAGCTTGAATTTCTTAAAATAGAAAAATGAAAGTTAGTCAAATTCTACAAGATTTGAACAGTAGAATAAGTCAGTCTAAATGTATAAATATTATATTCAACAAATGCAGATCTAGGTTTGTTAAAAGCATACATAGAATATTTGCACAAAGTGACTATGGGGTCACAATTTTTTTTATTTAATTTTTTTTCTTGTTTCAGAACTTTTGTTTGTTTATTTATTTTTATGGCCGGCTCAGCCTGCCCTGAGGGCAGGGCTGGTGCAGCATGTGGTGCTGGGGATTGAACCGCGGTCCATGCAGCCGCCTAAGCTTTCTAAACAGGCACCTTAGACCACTGAGCCATCCCGCCAGGCCCAAGGGGGTCACAAATTTTTAAGTGACTCAAACCTATGGATATATTCTCTTGCCATAATACAGTTATACTAGAAACACAGAGATGATTAGAAAATCTCTATATCTTAAAAAATGAAAACATACAATTCTAAGTTACCCATGTGTCTTAGCTACTTTTCACTCATTGCTGAGACAAATACCCGACACTCAAAATAAAGGAAGGAAAGGTTTATTTAGCTCACAGTTCGTGGAGGTTTCAGTCCATATTCGGCTGGCCCAAGGCTGAGTGGAACAGGGCAGAGAGCATCCAGTTCATGGCAGCGGAACAGCAACAAAATGGTGACAGAGGCAGCCAACCAAACAGGGCAGCAGAGAGCAACAGCTCTAGTCTGTCTCTCTGTCTCTCTTTATATTTCTTTATATTACATTCAGGCTGTCCGCCTTAGCCTCCACCTTAGGCTACACCCATAATCCCAGAAGTACTTAGACCCATAATCCCATCAGGACTAAAACCCATAATTCCAGGGATCATGGATCAGGTGTCAAACTCTAGAAGTCCCCACCTCCTGACTCATGAGGCTTTGGGGGGACAACTAGACATAAACCATAACACCATGGAATAAACCAACAAAAAAGAAATTAAAAAATATTTTGAATTGAGTGATACTGAACAATAGTACATAGCAAAATGTGCGGGCTGCATTTAAAGCAGCACACAGAGGGAGCCTAACCTGTAAGTGCTTATAGGAGAAAAAAGGGCCGTACGCTGACAAGGCTGTTCCAGGAGAAGACGTCCAAATAAAATACCTAAAGAAAGTGGGGGGGGGTACTTAAAATGGACATAAATGAAATAAAACCAGAACAGAACACAGGATCTACAAATCTAAAATTGATTTGTTGAAAATATTAGGAATAAGATACTTCTGGTGATGCTCATGGGAATAATACAGCCACATAACCCCCATCATAAATGGGAGAGAGAAAAAAATATATATATGTGTGTTCGTACATATATAGGTACGAACCAAAGATATTCCTCACGCTTCCGTGAAGCCAGACCCTCTGAGGTGGGCACTGTGGCCACGTAGGACACTTAATCGGGGCAGCATCTCATGGTGAAGTCTGAAGGCACAGGAGGCAGCAAGCATGCTAGCTAACATCTCTCACTTGCTGCTTCTCCTCAGTGTTCTAAGCACAGCCAAAGATTTGCCCTACCACCTAAATCTACGTCAGCAGAACCGTAAGGTGGCCCCTGGGCTGGGGCCTGGCAGGACAGGCCACACTCCGAGTGCCCGTCAGTGGGGCTCCTGAGGGTGGAGGGAGCTGGAGCTGCAGGCGGGAGCCCCAGAGCACTGCCTCTGCGCTGTAGCTCTGAGCTTGTGCCTGATTCATCAGCAAGTGTGCAGGCAAGCTGCTGCTGGTTTGATGTGACAACTTGTGATCTGTAGAGTTGGGTTTGTAACTGGTCTGCATACTGAAAGTTGGATGAAATGGAAGAAACAATTCTGAAGTAACTTCATTATTTTTCCATTATCATGAAAAATTTTTAGGGCAGACTTTTTATTGGGGAAAGAATGGGAGAGAGGGGGAGAGGGAGAGAGAGGGAGAGAGGGAGAGAGAGAGGGAGAGAGAGAGAGGGAGAGAGAGGGAGGGAGGGAGAGAGGGAGAGAGAGAGGGAGAGAGAGAGAGGTCCTGAGTTGGTTGCCCTAGCATGGACTTTAATTGAAAATTTTGAAGACTAGGAAAGGTTGTTAGTTTCCTCAAATATAATTTCAATAGTTGTGAATGGTAAGTGACCATAAAAAAGTTCTAAGATATTCCCACACAATTTTATATGCCATTAAGTGACATTAATTATTTGGTAGACACTGTCACAGACATCTTTATTTTAATCACAAATTTTTGCCAGGAAGTATGTGTACCCTTTTCCCATATAAAACAAGCTATGAAATTATGGTCAGAAAAGAAAGTTCAAATCTCTCTTTAAAATTTTGAAACTTTACATAAATTCAGTGTTTAATATTATACCTGGTGGTTGTATTTTCTTTTTTTCTATAAAGAAAGGTAACTTGCTTTTTTTCACTTCGTTTATATATCTAATCTCCAGTCTATATTAGTGTGGTATAAACATTTCCTGTATTTGAAGGGGGAAAAAGATGAGTTTCACTGTGGTAAATGGAATCAGAGCGTCCTAAAAGTGTTTTCAAGGCCAGATTCCTCAGTGTTCCCAATCATTCTGCATTTCAAGTCTGTATTTAAATAACCAAATCTATATAAATAACTGGCTTGGCTCACTTCTCCGTGTTCTGTCCCTGTCACCCTCGCTCACCCATGCCCCGTGCTTTCTCAGCTTTCATTTGACAGTTGAGTCGATCAGTTCCATAGCCACAGAAAGCTGCAACTGATTGGGCTTATGAGGTACTTCTGTGACCCTTGTCCTCGTGATTCCTTAGAGCTCACAGAGGAAAGCTCGCGAGGAGCCAGCCTTCAATTTCAATGCCTACCCTAATTTCACAGTGAAATATATCCTTGCACTTATGACCCGCTCGTAGCTCGTCTAACTCTTATGAAGTATTCTTCCTAACAACAACCTTGGGACTACCCTACAGTTTTCTCTGCCTATTTCTAGAATCTTCGACTGCTGATTTTTATCATGCCATCTGTTTCCAGACAATAGACCGAAGTTCTGCAGATGACAAATCAAAGCGTTTCGATAACCAACTGACTTGCTGCAGAAATTACAATTGAATAAAATTTCTTGCTCTCTCGCTCGTTTTGTTTTTTCTCTTTTTGGTATGAGGGGTTGAACTTAGGGCCTTGGGCTTGCCAGGCAGACGCTTGAGTCTCTGAGCTCTCCCGCTGGCCCTAGACATTCTTTCAGTGCAAGCTATTGTGCGATACTCAGTGTGTCTTGTTTTTAAAAGCACTGAGCAAGCTTAACGTCTTTATCCTTACAGGGGTGCTTGTAATTATGATCTGTGTTATCCAGCATGAAACACTAGGTCTTATAAGACATGCATTAGACTTTAGACCTCTGCCAAAACACCTTGGAAATGACTTCTGATGGGAAAATGGTTATGGGAGAGAAGAGTTCTCCTTTTTTTTTTTTTTCTGGAAATCATACAAAAGCAGTGATAAAAATAACAATTTTTAAAATCAAGTACCATGGACAAACTCAAGGCCCATTGTAAGTGTATCACATGGTCAGAAGTGAAAAAGTGACAAGTCTTCAACAACAGCAGATCTCAAAAGAAGCAAAAGATTATTTTCCTCAAAAAAATTGTACTGTAGGGGTGGCTGGCAAGATAGCCCCGCAGTCTAAAGCACCTGCTTAGCAACTACAGGGACTGCGGTTCGATCCCTGGCACCACATGCTGCACCAGCCCCACATCCAGGGCAGGCTGAGCCATAATGTAAATTAAGTAAATAAAGTTAAAAAGTTGTATTTTTCTTCAGATATTAGGCCAGCAGGAGGAACCCTTCAGAATTATATTTGAGCTAAACAAAACATCAGAAGTGATACTATGCAGTATTTGTAGCAAATAACAGAAAGAATCTTTGGATTATAAAGCCTGGCAAATTTACCGGTTTGCTAAGCAAGGATGTCCTGAAACTAGCTGGTGTGGAAAATTCAGCTCATTCATGATGAGGACTAAAGGACCCTTGCACCACCTCAGAGCACTTGGGTATAGCTAGACCTGTACAGGGACCCAGCCTGAATAAAGAGACCATAAGGTAAGTGTGCAAAAGATTATTTTCCTCAAAAAAATTGTACTGTGGGGGTGGCTGGCAAGATAGCTCCGCAGTCTAAAGCACCTGCTTAGGCAACTACAGGGACTGCGGTTCGATCCCTGGCACCAGCAAGGCCTATGAGCAGACTGTTAAAAGGCGACCATGAAATAGAGAGACAACAAGTACTTAATTTTAGGTGGACCAGTGATTTCCATGAGGGAAGATTACAAAGAAGAAGTGGAAAAAGAAAGATAAAACTACCAAAAATTGTAGAGATAGAAGAGATGAACTGGGGCAGGCTGGTCGGAAGAGAGATTAAGAAAAGGCGAAGGCAAAATTATCACAAATGAAACGTTGGGAGAAGCGCAACTAACAACAGACAATGACAGAAATGCGCCAGGGGACAAAAGGCTTACAGTGGGACAAAAATCCCACGTCTTCAGATTTAAACGCGTGCATGCACCAGGTACACATATGAAAATCAGCAAAGTTAATGGCTAGGTGTAAAGCGCAACAAGAGAGCTCCGTGTTTGCGGTAGCAAGACTATCAGTTCGAAAGAGAAATTGCACTTTTCTGCTGACTTAACAGTCTAGATGTAAGGAAGGCCTCGTGGACCCAGGACTAGGGAGAGAGGAATTCTTCGTAGCTGCTAGGCAGAGGCTTATATGCAGGTAAATGAACTCTGACTGACCGCAGCTGTGGGTAAGCCCCAACCCGATCCAAACCCTACAAAGCGTCAGGGTAAAATCCCTTTCTTCTGACAGCCAAACAAGGAAAGAGCTTGTACTGTTTGGACATAAATAATTTACTTTTTGGAGGGACTCATTGGTCTCGTGTACCCTGGGGAGAAATGGAGGCAGGAATGAGGTAAGGATAGACAAGAAGATAAGAGCTGGGGGAGGGGCGGCCTGTGGCCTGATTGGCAGAGGACCCCAGAGCAGCCCCAAGGGACTGTATTTAGACCTCTACAAAGTTAGTACCTTGTGACAAGGTTGCCTAGTGGCTGATAGCTGACCTTGAGCAGACGGGATGCTTTAGTCAAGACTGAGGTAGCTTGGGGCCTTGTCCTGTCCTCGCACACGTGACCAGTTTCCCTCCTCAGCAGCTCCCAACAACTTCTAGTGTTAGGAACAGAATCTTTAAAGACATTAACTAAAACCAGAATGTGGTGCATATTGGAAATAACCATGAACGGTGAAATACTAAGTTTCTCTGAAAGAGCAGAGGCAAGGTAGTGAGGTGCACTTTCGGGACCTCCTCTATGCTACGGGTCCTCGCCAGGAGCACAGCGAGGAGAAGAGATTAAATGTATGACATTTGGTAAGAAATTACAATTTTACTTTTGGAACAAAGAACACACAAATCTGAAGTCAACTGATCTGTAAAGATCAATGTACGAAAGTCAGGTTTATTTCTATTTAATAGCAGTAAATACTGAATGACAAAAAATGTAAAACACTACTTATAATAGCATAAAAACCTGAAACATTCAGGAATGTTTTAACAAGAGACTATTTGTCCTCTATACTGTTAACAATGTCAGAAAGTTTATATTATGTAAGTGGAGAAATAGATTCATTGGCTAGAAGATTCAATGGCATTAAGGGATGAGTTTATTACAGACTACTGTGTAGATTAATTAAAATACTAGCATAGGCACAGACAGCTATTTGTGTCAAAAATGGTATAAATAATTTTGAAAACTTAGTTTTTCGTAACTTTAGCATATACTTAGCAAGTGACTCAGCAGTTCATTTATTTTGTATGCAGGGTCTCACTGTGCAGCTTGGACCCATAGTGAGCCCCCTGATTTCTGCCTCCCTAGTCCTGGGATGACAGGCGTGGGCCTCGATGCCTGAACTCCATCGCTGGTTCAGCGTGCCCAGGGGCAGGGCCTGCATGGCATGTGGTGCCTGGGATCGAACCCCGGCCCTTCTGCTTACCTCAGCAAGCACCTAGCCCGCTAAGCGATATTGCCAGTCCTTGGCAGTTCCATGTAGACATTTGCCAAAGATTAATGAAAAGATATGTCCACAATATAGGGAAAATTTGTATAGTACTTTATTTACGATAGCTAGCATCAGGAAACACCTAGGATTTTCATAAAAGGAAGACAGATAAATTGCACTATATTCATACAGTGAAATAAAGAATTTAAAACTACAAAAACATGCAATATAAAAACCATGTTTCACATGAGAGATGCCAGATACAAAATAGAACATGTGCTCTGATTCCATTTATGAGAAGTTCAAAGCTGGAAAAATAAACTATGGTAATAAAAATCAAAACATCCTTGACTCAATGTGTGTGTGCATGCGTGCGTGCGTGCGTGCGTGCGTGCGTGCGTGTGTGTGTGTGTGTGTGTGTGTGTTTGGAGTTGGGGGGAAGGGAGTCATTGGATCCAAGGGCCCAAGGCAACGTCTTCTGTGTGAAGGAAATATTTTCCACCTTGTTGGAATCAGGCAGATTGACTTAGGATTTTGGCAAAACTTGTTCTCTGGATGCAATTAAAATCTGTGCATTTCCATATGCAAATTACATTTGAGTAAAAGTATTGTGAAATGTGTGCAGCAGCTGCGGAGATCTTCTACTTAGCTCCTCCCCCAAGGGTGAGTGTGCTGTGAGGTGTGAAATTAGCCATGGTCTTGAACCATTGCACCGAAATGGCTGTGAATTTTTTAAAAAATACACTGATATGAGGCTCTTCCTACTTAAAAAGAAATAGAGAAAGAACAATTCTAGGTTCTTTTGCAAAAGCAATGGTAACACTGAGACCTGCATTAAAGCCTGATAATTACCTATAAAATTTCTTTTTTGTTGTTTTTTGCATGACCAGGGCTCAAACTCATGACCCTGCACTTGCCAGGCAGGCACTTGTGCCTCAGAGCTATCTCCCCAGGCCCTGAAGCTTCTCCTTCTCTTCCTAGTAACCTACCTATCTCTAGGCACAGCCATACCCACCTAGCAGTTACTGGTTGCCAGGCATGCGCATATGCCGAGGTTCTTGCTAATGAAATAACTGGGAGAATGTAAGGGGCTTCCAGGTCTGGGCCTCCAAGCCCGGAATGGGTCCCTCCCTGCCTCCTCTCCTCTTTTTTACATGCTGGAACATGGCATCTTGCAGAGATTCAGTCACAGTCAAGAGCAACATGGAAGGAGTTCGCAAAGAAAGAAAATGAAGCATGTCTGTGTCTGTGACTAAAAATGTCAAATGGGGACTCCCTGTGAACTTGAGGTGCTTGCCTCAGAATAGCGATGGCATGGACATAGTCTTACTGTATACACAGTCCTTACTGTCACCATAGTTTTATGTTCATTCAATGTGATCTCAGTAAAAATATTGAATGAATCTTAGCTTTTGGAAAACTGTTCAGCCTTATTCTAAAATATACTTATGTGTATAACAGTGGTCATAAAGCTTTGAAAGATAATGCCAGGAGCTAGCTTCAGCGGACATGAAATATAAAGTCAGTGAGGACCAGCGCTGCGTCTCAACCTGCCTAGGTCACCAGCAATTCAGACGTCTGATGAAGCATTATTTCTGATTGTGTCTGTGAGAGTGTTTCTGGAAAAGATTAAGACCACTCTGCCTGCTTACTGAGCTGGAATAAATCTTTTCTCCTGCCCCTGCTAACTCTGATCCTTGGGCCCCCAAATTCTGCCTCTAATTTATACCCTAGGCTCTTCATCCTTTAGGCCTTGGAATTACATCCCTGCCTGTCCTGTATCTGGCTTGAACAGGACATGTGGTAAATTCGTTATTATCCATAATTGCATGAGCAAAGACTTTGTAATACGTCTCTAAAGACAGAGTCTATGGGATATATTTCTTTGGAGAACAGGCCAAATGCAAAGCTTCAATAGTAATGAAGCATAATCAGGGCTAGGAGAGCACACAAGGTCCAGAAAGAGATCCAAATAGATACAGAAATTCAAAACACCGTAAAGGTTTAATCTCAACTCGTAAGAGAATATGAATTAGTGAATAATAGTGCTATATAGCTGATGAGTCATTTGAAAAATATTGCAATATATCTGTGCCAAATATGACATAAATAGCAAATAGAACAAAGATTTAAATATAAAAAGATTAATGTTTCCCTTTCCCTTCTGTCTCTTCCCTGTGACCCCTCCTTGTCCTCTTCCTGCCTGAGAGAATGTTTTCTCTCGGTGACTCTCCTTAGGCACACAATACATCATCAATCCCTTTCCTCTGTGGCCCCAAAACTCCTTGAACAAAAAATTTGGGAAATCACTGAGTTACAGGATGTTCTAGCACAGGTTCTCTTGTGCCCTGAGTCCTCACTGATCTTGAAGGGCTAGGGTCAAAATATTGGCTATCCTTGTAGCCCTTCTTTTTCTCTAATTTTTGGTCTATAAGCTTACATTTTTAACCCTTCAGAAGAGAAGCTTCATGATACTATTACTCTATAACAGCGGTTCTCAACCTGTGGGTCGCAACCCCAGTGGGGGTTGAACGACCAAAACACAGGGGTCGCCTAAAGCCATCGGAAAACACATATTTAAATCCATGCTATGCCATGGCAAAATGTTATTTATTGGAATTAGTAATTTCAAGTAGCTACCAAAATTATTTTTTGGTTTGGGGTCACTGCAACATGAGGAACTGTATGGCGGTGACACAGCATTAGAAAAGTTGAGAACCACTGCTCTATAACACAGGAACTTGAGCTTAACAGCACTGTCTTTCTGAATATCAAACATCTTACACTTAACTTGGAATCGGTATTTTTCCATCTGTATCTACTCTAGCTTCACTAGCCCAACCTTTCACTACAGTCAGCATTACTTTAGTTATCCGTGCAGTTATTCCTGATTTGTTTTTATCAAGAGACTCATTCGTCTGCTTTGTTACTTCTGTCACTATCAGTTCTTTTCATTTCTACCACCCCACTTCCCCCAACATTTGCCTTGCGTGAGCTGAGAGTCTGGGGTTACATCTCACCTCTAGGCTTTCTCATCTTCTATTTTTTATTGCTGCTGTTTTCTGTGTTGATGTTTATAAATTGCTTCTGGTTAGTAACTTTGTTACTAGTATTGAGACCTCTTTATGGATTGACTGCTTTTCAGAAATGTCTTTTAGACATTTGCTTTTGAGTCTGTCCCAAAGTCCTGCCTGTTCAGTTTATTAGAGAGGACAGGTGTCTCTGTGTTTGGGAGAGAACCCCGTTCTTCAATAGTAGAGTATGATACTGTTTACTCCCTGATAATCTCAGTGTTGACTTATAATCAGGAACAACTGATCACAACTTTGTCTCTTTGGCTAAAATAGTACAATCAATAATAATAGCATCAATCACAGTCTAGAAAATAATAAATGGTGATAACTGCTAATTTGCCACATGTAACCATAGAAACAAGATTTGTAGTTATATAACAAATTATAAAACAAGTCAGGAGATTATATATAGCAATAGCGTGATTTTTCCCTTGAGCAGAAAATTTAAAATACATAAGAGTAAAAACTAGGCCACTATGAGAAAGAAATTAGAAATTATGGTTGAAGGACAAAAGGAAGATTATTCAAGCTTTACAAAACTGGTGGTGAAGGCAAGAAGGAAAGAAAGAGGTAAAAAGCAAAGGACAGAACTAAATAAAAGACCTTAAAAAATGTTCATACTCTTGTGAAACAAAAATATTAAAAAGCAAAGAAAAGAAAACAAAAAACAGTTTCTCTGTGCTGTCCAGCCTGTGGTTGTCTTCAGTAGCGTACAGCTTTGTGGTAGTGTTTCATTCAGGTCGTGTCTCTGTTGTTCCTGGCAGATGAGAGGGGCAGACAGAGCTCAGATGCACTCTGGGCAGTTTGAAGGAAGCCTGCGGTAGAATTAGGGTGGAGCGCTTCCTAATCCCGAGAAGCCTTTCAGAGGAATTAGATGAGGTGCCCATTTTGGTGCTTTCAGTCCCACAGGAGTTCAGGCTGATCCTTGCCTCTGCTTGGGGGGAGTTCGGGCCTGGGTTCTTCACCCTGCAAGACTCTGGGTGTCGCTTTGTGCCCTGTCCTCAGCTGCCGGACCCTGGCTCTGTCCCATGGTTGTTTCTCAGACAGGCCCTGGGAGCCCTGAGATGTAGCCAGTCTTGATTGGCTGCATCTCAGGTTCTGTGGGCCTCTCCATCCAGCGGCATCTGGCCACACACCCTCTCCAGGGGCCGTGGCAGATGCTTGAGTTGAAGTCACTCACCAGCTGTTATAGCACACAATTTCACGGATCCATTCCACTGGTGTGTTTCTCACTGGAGGCCTCTGGGGTCACCCGTCCTCAGGGTCTCTGTAGATTCCAGCCTCTTTTGCCAGGCCTGGGCCTGAAGTCAGGAGGAGAGTTCACTTTACCACCTCCTTTTTGGGGGTTGAGGTCTATTTTTTCATCTTCACTGTGGGCGCCAAAAAATCTTCCTTTCAGAACTTTTATGGGTACTGGGGATCCATCTCCTTCCTTTCTTAAGTTATTATATGCTAGTGTCTGGATTCTGAATCAAACATAAATTTATTAAAAAGACAATGACATATTGGAATGCAAAAGATCTTAAATATCATGTCCCCAAACCTGGAATTTTTAATCCTAAAAATGAAATGATGTTATAAACTCAAGTATGTTAAGAAATCTTTGGGTGACCATGTCCAAGTCTAAATAATATATTGGGAAAGAATATTTGGCTATCCTCTTCTTTTTTTTTTTTTTTTTTTTTTTCAGGACTGGAGTTCAAATGGGAAAGAATATTTGGAAATCATATTACAAACAAGAAACTATTCCTTACTGTATTAGTTACTTTTTGCTCGTTGCTGGGACAAATACCCAACACTCAAAATGAAGGAAGGAAAGGTTTATTTAGGTCACAGTTCGTAGAGGTTTCAGTCCATATTCGGCTGGCCCAAGGCTGAGTGGAGCAGGGCGGAGAGCATCCAGTTCATGGCGGCAGATCAGCAACAAAATGGCGGCAGAGGTAGCCAACCAACACGGCAGCAGAGCAACAGCAACAGCTAGAGCTCCAGTCTCTCTGTCTCTCTGTCTCTCTTTATATTACGTTCAGGCTCTCCGCCTTAGCTCCCGCCCTAGGCTACACCCATAATCCCAGAAGTACTT
>PVJA010052981.1:0-12162 GCA_004027025.1 Myocastor coypus
CAGGACCCTGCACTTGCCAGGCTGGCACTTATTCTATTGAACCATCTCCCCAGCCTGACCAATCTGTTTTAACCATAGAAAGTTTAGTATACAAAGAATAAAACTTCATTTAAAATTGCTTCATTTGGAAAAAAAAATTGCTTCATTTGGAATGAAAAACACCTACTGCAGTATTCTTATCCCCATGTAAGTAAAACACATGACATTTAAACTTTTTTATTGTAAACACATGTTGACCATTATTCAAATACATACTGTGGCTTAAATTGAATTTAAAAATTAAAATCAAATTTACCTCATTTGGAAAATATACTTTGCATTTTTGTGCATTTTTTTTGTTCCATATTTCTACAAAATAAGAATTAGAGAAAATGAAGACCACTTTTTAATCTCTTCCACAGATAACCACTATTACCATTTTGTTTTCTTTTTATTGTTTTTTCTTATGTCAGTGAAAAAGGCTGGCAATATTTTGTATTACTTTGTTATAAATTAAAATTTTGCCTTTTAAAAAAGAATATATTTTCTAAAAACATAAAAATAAAACATGAGGAATAATGAAAAGGAAATATAGTGTTGTTAACCACAAAAATATGTTCAGCTTCATTGAAAACAAGAAAAATGTGAAGTAAAATGAACCAAGACATTTCCCAAATAACAAGTTGGCTAAGAGCTGTAGAATTTTAGCAGCGCGTTCCTTTTTTTTTTTTTTTTTGACGGGACCAGGGTTCTAACTCATGATTTTAAACTTGCCAAGTAGGCACCTGTGCCTCGGAGCTATCTCCCTGGCCCCACAGTATGTTCTTTTGATGAGGCTGTGGAAAATAGGCACTGTCTTGCATTAAGGATGATATTCATTTGATGTCTCCCTTGTGGAGGACAAAATGCTAGGGTCTGTCAAACATGTATATTTACTTTGTGCATTAACTCCATTTGGAAATTTAAGAAATAATATATTTTATAAGTTATAATTGTGCATGTGTTTCTGCCCCCATAATTTCCATATATGTGAAGTGATATTCATAGTTTTTTATTGCAGAATTGTTTTGAGATTGGAAATAAATTCCCATCAATCGAGAACATGCAGACCAGCCAGATAGCTTAGTGGATTAAAGCATTTGCTTAGGCAGATGCAAGGACCAGGTTTGATCCTTGGCATGCCTTGCTGGCCTTGCCCCTGGAACATGCAGAGATGGCAGTTGAGACTGGGCATGGTGACACACTCCTGTAATCCCAGTGCTTGGGAGGCTGAAAACAGGAGGATCACTACAAGTCTGTTTTTAAAAGAACACGTTAAATTATGGTATGTCTGTTTTATGAATAACTTGCAATGATTGAGAAACAAAACTGTGCACTAAGGAAAGAGCTTAAGATGCATTATTCAATGAAATAAACAAGAAACAAGATTCTCATTTTAGATTGCTTGTTTTCACTACCAATCTAAATTAGTGTTTTCATAAAATTAAAGGAAGGTAATAAAAGCAGTTTCTGGTTAGATGAATGGAAAATGCAGATTGTGTTGAAAGACACCTTGTTCATTTGCGCTTGTATGTCATATATGAATTTTTACATTCAGTATATTACCTATTCAGAAGTCTTAAATGTTAAGTGAAAAATTATGAAAAATAATATAAAAAGAGGGAAATGTTGGTTTTCTTTTACATTTAGAATAGTTTTTAAAAAATTTATGTATTTATTTTTTTCTTGTTTCAGAACCTTTGTTTGCTTATTCAATCATTTTTTATGGCCGGCTCAGCCCACCCCGAGGGCAGGGCTGGCGCAGCATGTGGTGCCGGGGATCGAACCGCAGTCCCTGAAGCCGCCCAAGTTTCCAAGCAGGCACTTTAGACCACTGAGCCATCCCACCGGGCCCCTAGAATAGTTTCAAAGAAACACAAGTACTTTTAGAACTGAACAGTAGTAGAAATATTAGAACAAATAAAGGCAACAGGTAACATTTAATGGATGTTTTTATGACATGTACAGGATTAAATACTATGCATTTTATATCCCATGGCTATAGGGATATAAAGTGCCATTTAATATAAACAGTTCTCTGCTTGGCAGAAGTGAGAGTCAAACCCTGTTCTAGATCATGAATCTATTGTCTGTCTTATGTATATTCATATCATGTGTACCTATAGTGGTCACACACGTTTGTACTTAACCCCATTATGTGTGAGGTAGAATATCTTGGATCTTATTTATAGACAATATAAACAATAATAGATTCCAAGAGAGCGCTGTTATGTAACAAATAAATTTTCCTACAATATCTTATCCATAAAAATGAAATTCACTAAATTGCAGTGTTGCTTTGTGGTTGACAGTCTTAACAAGTTACAGCTTTCTGGTGGTCATACATCCTATCACTCAAGTGATATCACTTGGTAGGGACTGAAGTTTTCAAGCTGTCCTGCATATTCTTCTGAACCAATTAATTTGATAAACATGGAGTATTAGTAAGGCTGAGGTTATGGACAGTGACAGTGTTTGAAAGTATATATATTGTTTTATTTGGTCTGGAAAGCCATATATGGCAAGCGAGTTAAAGGAAAGACTTATGAAAGTTACTATCTTAGTCAGTTTCTGTGTCCTTGGGACAAAATGCCAGACACCCACAATTTAAAGGAGGAGAAGTTTATTTTTGTTTCACTTTCAGCCCACAGTTGGTTCCAAGGCAGGATGGCATGACAGTGGAGCATGGCAGAGAAGAGCTGCTCACAGTTTGGTGGACAGAAAGCAGAGAGATCAAGGGAGAAATGGGGAGGGAGGTAAACACTTCCAGGTCATGCCCCCAGTGGTCTGTCTCTTGGACCAGACCCCACCTCCTAACAGTAAGTCAAGTATAAGCCCCCCTAATCCAGTCAACTGCCAGGAGTCCAGCTATGAGTTTATGAGCCCTTAGAGGTACATTTACATATAAACCATAACTGTTAACTATTATTTTTGTTACTTTTCTCAAAGTACCCAGTACGTACAAGTTAGAGAGGTTTATTTAGCTAGTAGAGATTTCAGTCCATGTCTGGCTGGCTGCAAGACAGGGTAGCATGACAGAGGGCCATAGCAGGCAGGAAGCAGTGAGCCGTCAAGGGAGGCTGGGTACACACAAACACCACCACTGCTGCTGCCACCACCACCACCACACAAGGCTTTAGGGGTAAGCATCTAGATATCAGCCATTACACCTACACAAAAGCTTATTTGTCTAAAAGACTTTTTTTTTTTTTTTTTTGGTGGAACCAGGGATTAGACCCAGGCCCTTATGCTTGCCAGCAAAGCACTTATTCCATTGAGCTATCTCCCTGGCCCTAAAAGACTTCTTCTAATTTATCAAAACCAACTTAGGATGGGACAGAAATACACTCAGGTATTAGTTTCAGATAAATCTAAATGGCAGTTATGTTCTCCTAAATACAATGTTAGAGGGTTACAGAATAGTGACCTGTAATGCACATTGAGCTTTCATATGATTTGCAACATAAAATTTGGGAGAGTCCATAGAGGAGTCCAAGTTCATGGTATATTTTGAAAAATTTAGGTGTGACAGTTTTCAGTTAGGGAGCAGTCAGTTGTGAGACAGAACCTGTGTTCCTCAGTTTCCCCAGGTCAGATAGTCAGCTCTTTTTCAGTTCTGTCACCTCCTGGGTCCTGCATACCCTGTGCTTTTTTGATGTGGGTATAGAACTGGGCTATCACATGAAGCCTTTTAATACTATTTGGAAAACAAGAATCTAAGCTTTCATAAGTATTAATGTTGACACACTGATGGGATAGTCATTCATTGATACTTGAGCATTGTTTTGTGTGATATATTTGAATATATGAATGCATGTGTACATATGTAAGTGTGTATAGGACTTTTACTGTTGAAGTTATAATTAGCATAAATTCTAAATTTACTTATTGCTGTTGTTGATTTTTCTTATTTGTTTATTTAGTATAGGATCTTCAGGGTCTACAGGGTCTCATTATGTGGATTGGAGTCATAGTGATTCTGTTTTCATCCTCCCAAGTGCTGGGACTGCAAGTGCGCACCACCATGCCCAATCTCAGTTGCTGTCACAGTGTGCCCCAGGGATTGAACCCTGGCCACTGCATTCTGCCTAAGCATGCACTTTAATTTGCTGAGCTATTTGGCCACAAAAGAAGCTTATTTCTTTAGAAAGAACTTTGCATTTTAAAGTTATAATAGTCAACCTTAACCGAGCATTAATAGATCAGTCCTTGAGTAGTGTTTGTTTATCCTTAATAAACTGGTTTATCTGTATTTTTTTTACATAAACTTAAAAGTAAATTATGCCTATTTAGTATATTCAGAATTTTTAGCATTACTCTTTTCTTTTAATATTCTTTTATATGTTTAATCTTCATGGCTTTTAAATTTCCTGCAGTTTTTAATCTTTCTATTAGAACAGACTCTTGGCATATTGAGAGTTTAAGGTTATTCTGTAATGTTATCCATATCCTTAATCTCAGAGAATTGTCCTGGTGCAGCAGATTAGTTATTAGTTTCCCTACAAAGGAGATTTTCAGTATTTAAAGCATTGAGATTTTATTATAAGCATTTGGGGAAATGTTTTTATCCTGTTCTCAATAAATCTGTAAGTTGGAGTTTTAGTCTGAGTTGCCTATCTGTAGCTGAAATGAACAAATTTAAACTTTAATTTTAAATCAAAATTAAATTTTATTTTTTTTTTAAATTTTTATTTATTTATTTATTTTTTTTTCTTGTTTCAGAACCTTTGTTTGTTTATTCACTCATTTTTATGGCCGGCTCATCCTGCCCCAAGGGCAGGGCTGGCGCAGCATGTGGTGCTGGGGATCGAACCGTGGTCCCTGAAGCTGCCTAAGCTTTCCCAAGCAGGCGCTTTAGACCACTGAGCCATCCTGCCGGGCCAAAATTAAATTTTAAATAAATCTTAAAATATGCTATGAGAAGTAGCCAGATGCATACTAACACTAGCAGGGTGTCATGACTAGCCTACCTGTAGTTCTAGTGTCTGACCTCAGGATCCAAGGCTGTACTTTTTGAGCTGCAGTTTGGTGGTGGTGGTTGTCTAACTGAGCTTAAATGTTGAAGGGGAAACTTATGAGTCCTGTAAGTAGCTGAGTGTTGTAGGACATTGGCAGGGATTTTAGTTTTTTTTTTTTTTTTTCCCCAGTTAGTGTTCATTTTGTTGGGCTGATTCAGAAGGAGATAAAGTCCAAGTATTCCCTCTTTTCCCACCACAGAAGAGGAGGATTCTGCAGAAGTGTCAGTGCAGACTAAGTTTTAGGTTTATCAAATGACTGAGAGAGGCACTTTTGATAAATTCACAGCTAAATGATTTGAAAATGTTTTTTTTTTTTTTTTTTTTTTTTTTTTTTTTTTTTTTTGTCTTTTTGAGACAGGGTCTCACTATGCAGTTGAGGCTGGCCTTGAGCTCACTTTTGTAGCCCAGGCTGGTCTCGAACTCACACTGATCCTCCTGCCTCAGCCTCCCGAGTGCTGGGATTACAGGCGTGCGCCACCACGCCCGGCAAAAATGTTTTTTAAAATTACTTTTAATAAGAAATTACAATGTGACAGTTTCAAAACATGTTAGTAGAACATTCACAATAATTGATACAATGCATATTATTGTCCTTGTTGTAGTTATACAGGGCACATGGTATAGACATGATAACTTTTCTAATGGTTATTGGTACAATAGATTTTTTTTTCTCTTTGAACTAAGAGAAGGTAGTTGTTTACATAGTCAAATGTTCTACAATAGCAGTGTGTTACTGGTGAAACCAGCAATGTTGGAAGCTGTTGATTAGAGCCATTTACAGCTCAGCATACTGAACTACCTTTACCTTTTATGTGTCATGTTTAACAGTTCTACAGAGCACTGTAGATGACTCCAAAGTAAATCCTGAGAGGAGTTGACTGACCTTGGGAGATATAAAAACTACATGTTTTGTTATACAGATCTTGCTTTAACTTGCCCTTAACCATCCAGCAGAAAAGTTTAAACATGACGCATAAAGCATAAAGTATTTTGCTATTCTGACTTTTGAGATCTTTTATCACTTCATATAATGCCTGTATTGTACACAGAAAGTATTTGTCTAAGGGTTAACCAAATTCAAATCTATACTGTTTCAGTGTGGAAAGGCCTAAAGACATTTTAGATGTCCTCTCTTTCCGCTTTTTCTTCCCTTCCTCCCTTTGTTTCCACTATTAAATAATGGTTGTATTCTACATGGCTGTTTTCTAGAATTCAAATTCTGATAAATATTTATTTTGTCTACTTGACTATGAATTGATACTTTTCTGTACACAAAATATACAGTAGTAGTCATTTTAAAGAAATAGTTTTATCATATACTTTTTCATTCTAAATTTATTTTGGAGAAGATTGTGTACTATTTACATATAATAATTAACTTAGTCAAATCTTTCTTTTATGATTTTAGGACAAAAATTGCCCAAGATATTGAGAGGTTAATATATCAGAATGACATCATAGATCGAGTGGTGTATGACTTAGATAATCCAAAGTAAGTCTGATTTTTAATAAATATTTTATTAGTTTTATTTTTGAAGTAAAATTGCAGTGTTACATATTTAACCTTGCTATGTTTTTCATCCTTTGACAAGAAAATATAATGGTAAAGTACATATGTTTATTTAAGTTGAATATAATATAACACAAATTTTTAATTTTAGGTGGGTTTTAATGGCTTTGTCTTAGGTGCTCCCCCAAAGCCTCAGTTGTAGTTGGGGCTTTCTCAGAGGTGGCCTTATCTAAAGTGCCTGACTGGTTTATGGTGTAGCACTAGGATGAAGGTAATAGGATTAAGGGTATGTAATTACTAAACCAGTCTACCAGTTAGTTTTTCGTTACCCTATACTCAGCAGCCTGGGTATAATACAAAGGACAGAAAGAGTCTTGTCTTCCCTCTTGCTTACTTGCTTTTGCTGACTTCTGCTTTCACTGAGCTGGTGCTGCTCTGTGATGGCTCTCTGCCTTGGAGCCAGCTGATTATGGAATAAAACCTTTGCAAACTGAGAGATAAATAAACTTTTCCTCTCTTCACTTGTGGCTGTTGGATAGTTTGCCTCAGCAATGAGAGAAAAGTAAGACAGAGATTATAAATTAATGCTGTACTTTTTGAAAAACCCAAATTACCTCTATTTAAAAGATTTGGAGGGCAGGAGAGATAGCTCAGTGGTATAAGTGCCTGCCTGGCAAGTGCAAGGTCCCCAGTTTGATCCCTGGTACCGCAAAAATAAAATAGAGTTGGAGATTGCACATGAAATACTGACTTGTCTTGAAATGTTGAACCTTCATTTCCTGAGGATAAATAATCGTTCCTGAGAAGGACAAGATTTTTCACACTTACTTCCTTCTTATGTTTGCTACATGAACTCAAATATGAGTACATAAATGAAAATAATTTGAGGAAATAAGCAGTTTAAAAAAAAAAAAATTTGTAGGGGCCTGGCGGTATGGCTCAGTGGTCTAAAGCGCCTGCATGGGAAAACTAGGGTGGCTTCAGGGACCGCGGTTCGATCCCCAGCACCACATGCTGTGCCAGCCCTGCCCTCAGGGCCGGCTGAGCCGGCCATAAAAATGAGTGAATAAACAAACAAAGGTTCTGAAACAAGAAAAAATAAAATAAATAAAATAAAAAATTAAAAAAAAAATTTGTAGAACATACAGGTCAAATCTATGTCAAAACTAATGAATGGGTTTGAAATAATATTCTAGGGTGAGAGGATCGCTTAGTGGGAGAGCACTTGCCTAGCATGCATAGAGCCCTGGTTCAATCCTAGCACTGCAAAGAAAAAATAAATTGGGGTGAAATATACTTTAGTATTGAAGAATCTCTGCTATTTCAGTATTTTTAGTTCTGTGTCAGATAAACAGAAAAAATGTGTTGCAAAACAGAAACTCAAGAACCCTGGGTGTGATGTGCCATAACACTCATTGAGCTTTTTGAATTATTAAAATTTTCTATTAGAATGTAATTTCCAGGTCATCAATAACCTTTATTGCCAGAGAACTGAACATAAACCTACCCAGTAGATGCTCAGTAAATAGTAATTAATATGTAAAATAAGTGCAGTATTTATTTTTTTGGTGATAATATAATGTAGCTCTCTTAATTTACCTATGGTTGCATGGTTTATTATTATTATTATTACTATTATTTTATTATGTTTGGGGTGTTCTGGGGATTGAACTCAAGATCTTGCACTAGCCAGGCAAGCAGTTATCTACTGAGATATCTCCCTGGCTGGTTAATTAGAATTACTGCTATTTATTACAGGTCATATGCAGTTTTTTAAAATGACTTTTCCTGTATATAATCAGTATTTAGAATGATATTTGTTCCTTGAGGCAGATTTCTTACATTTAGTATAAATGTGAGAACAAGCCTTAAGTTTTATTTTATTTTTTTTGCGGAACTGGGGATCAAACTCAGGACCTTGCACTTGCCAGGCAGGCCTTAAATTTTAATGTTTTGGTCTCTAAACGTTAGACAAAATTTCTACTTTCTTTAAAAAAAATGACAAGGAATCGATGTGTGACAGTGATATATTTTTGTCTGTAATGTAGTTTTTTAAACTTTTGTTTAAATACAATGTATTTTTTTTCCTATTTCTTTTTTTATTATTTTTTTATTGTAAATAGAATGTATTTTAATATACTTAATTTAAAATACTTACTTAGTTACACCACTCCAGAAGAAGGAGATATTTTGAAGTTTAACTCCAAATTTGAATCTGGGAATCTGCGCAAAGTAATTCAAATTAGAAAGTAAGTCACTTAAAATGTTCTCACTTTGTATATGCACAGGTATTTAAGTATTTTCTTAATTTTCATCAGATATCTTTATCTTCCAATTTTCAGAAATGAATATGATCTTATTCTTAACTCGGACATTAACAGCAATCATTATCATCAGTGGTTTTACTTTGAAGTCAGTGGAATGCGGCCAGGTTTGGCTTACAGGTTTAACATCATTAACTGTGAAAAGTCCAACAGTCAGTTTAATTATGGTAAGACAGTTTTCTTTCCTAATTGATAGACATGCAGGGATCTTAATTGTAGGACCAAGATTTTGTCCAACAACTTTACCAGTTAAAAAAAAGCTTCAGTTTACTTTGTTTTTTGAATTCTCAAAATTAAAATACCTATGCAGAATTTTAAGTAGAGTAAGTTTTGACTTGTTGGCAAAGAGCTGCTCTTGCATAGGCAAGCTCTTTAAAATGTAATGGTTAATCTTATCCATAGTGAATATAGTTACACATTGTGTATGCTTCATTGGTTTTCAGGTTATATGATTTTTTCATTAGGTTGTTTGCATTATGTTATAATGATTGATTTTATAACATTGAATCTTTGGAACAACCCTCAGAGTTGTTTTGTGTGATTGCTAATATTTTGATAAGAAGTTTGTCTTTTGGACTGGGGTTGTAGTTGTGGTAGAACACTTGACTATCTTGTGGTAAGCCCTGCACCTGCCCCCTCCCCTTCCTTCCTTCCTTTTTGGTGTTATTTGACTTGAAAGGGTTGCCCCTTCCAATTTTCTGAAACTCGCTGTGTGTACTTGGTGTTAATTCTTAATGTGCTTAGTGATATTCTCCAGTGAAGTCATATGAGCTGAGATTTAAAATTA
The DNA here is from genome assembly GCA_004027025.1 of Myocastor coypus. Taxonomy (NCBI): domain Eukaryota; kingdom Metazoa; phylum Chordata; class Mammalia; order Rodentia; family Myocastoridae; genus Myocastor; species Myocastor coypus. Next base: position 9,658 of record PVJA010052981.1, read on the forward strand.
AAATATTGCTATTTAAATAGTAAAATGTGAAATTTCTCCTTTTTGGTAGACTTTTAAAATGAAAAATCAATTTCTTTAATAATACTAGGCTATGCAAGTTACCTATTTTACTTTGAGTTAGAATTGTTTTTTAGGAATTCATTTTTTTAAAATTTGTAAATACATAATTTGTAGTGTTGTTTCATTGCTGTTTTGTTGTATACAGTGTATGACATTCCCTATTTTGTTTAGGCTATTGACAATTTGTGTCTTATTTCTCATTCTTTATTAATCTAGTTAGAATTTTATCAATTTTATCATCTTTTTCAAAGAAGCCACTTTTGTTTCATTGTTTTGTGAACTGCCTTTCTCAGGATACTATTTTTTAAAGATACTATTATTATATCATAAAAAATCTTGGATATGTACCTTCACTTAAGGCTTTTCTACTTAGTATTTTATTAAGAACAACACTAAAGGTTGTTTGGCATTTGTTTTTATAGTCAAACGTATTTGTGGAAGACATTATAGTTGTATGAACTTAATATCAGCAATTTAAAATTGAAATATGACATTTCAAGTTATCCTAACAATAAATTGTTGCATTAAATAATTTGTGGCATGTAAAGAAAAACTTCCTACATTGGATATTGAGGATAAAATATATAATAAGTTCTAGAGTGTTGAGAAGTCTCAATCATTTTAAAGATTGAAAAGCTTTTAGCAACAGAGATATGAAATGCTATATCTTCTTCAAGAAATTTCTCTTAGTTGTTAATAGCATGATGTTAATAATATGATAATGCCTTTTAAGGGGGCATTTCTGAAAATTAAAGCTTTTGAGATTTGAAGAGGTTATTCCCAGCTGTCATTGTTTATGTGGAACACAGGAAATAGTACTCTAGAATTACTTCACATATATAGGATAAAAGCTTTAGTCAGAGTCATTTGGTAGAATAATTTTAGAAAGATTGGATAGTAGAACATCAGGCTTAGTTTTGAAAGATTTTTAAATGTTTGATTATTTAATTATTAAATGATTAAGTATTTTAAATATGTATAGTATAAGCTTCAGTAATAATTGACTTATGTGGAGTAATAAGAATATATCTTTTTTTGTGATTTTAGTATATAACTACTATTGATTGAATGTGGTTTTTCTTGGAAACATTTTTATAACTTAGAAACACTTATATAACTTCAAAAATTACCTTAATTGAAAATCACTAAAATATTATCAAAATAAGTAAGGATACCTAGTGTCTTCCTTATTTAGCTCATAGTTGTGTGTAAACATACTATTGAGAAAAGAATGAAGTAAATACAATGTTACTTATATTTTGGAACATATTAAGACATTTGTTGATGTAATAATAATTAAGGATACACTTTTTGAATTATATTTACTTTAAAAAATAGTGCTTGTCCCACTTCAAAACTTATTGAAGATGTAAAATTTTAGATTAAAAGTATGCATGGTAGATAAAATAATCCCTTTCTTTAGTGTCTTTTGAAATTTAAAAATGAATAGAAATTTTTAACTAAGACAAATGAATCAACAGGACAGATGGCAGCTATAGTTTTATTTTTTTTGTCCTTTTCTTTCTCCTTTGGATATTCTTGTATGTATGTCACACATTCCAAACTTGCTTTGTAGAGAACTTCGAAAACAGAAGGGTGTTAAGAACAAAATTAAAATCATTGAAATAAAAGAAAAATCATTATCTGGAGATAATGAATTTAACATTTTTTATTTCATAACATCCTTTTTTATAATGCTGTACATGATGTATACATACACAGTTATAAAATACAGCTGTTTACTATGGCATTTCATATTTTATATTTTAATGACACCTTATATCAACTTTTTTGATCACTAAATAGCTCTCTGAAACAGTTAATGAATATCCTATGAAGACACTATAAGTTGTATATTCTAGATCTTTTTCCTATATTCAAATTGTTTCTAACCACTTTCTACTTTAAAGTTTCCTCACATGAACATTACTGTTGATAAATGTGTGCAGTTGTTTAATTATAAACTTATAGAAGTGGGTTATATTCATCTTCAGACAATCTATAAAAGCAGCTTTTTCTGATTATAAAGTTGGGATCTTTAGTATGGCCATCTGGCAAATCGAACAGTTTAGAATAGAAATTCTAGGAAGAAAGGCCAAAAAAAAGTAAAAGAAAAAAAGAAAAAAAATCCAAAAAAATCTTTCATACTTTAACCTTTGTTGTTGTTAAACTTATTTGTATTCACATGATTTTAAAATTAAATTTTATTCTTTTATGGATTTGGGATTAAGTATGACAATTCATTTGTAACACTATTTTTACTACACAATAAATCATAAAAATTTCCTCACATCATTAACTATTATTCAGTAATATCATCAATAATCTGTAATATTTTGACAATACTGAAGTATTTGTCAAACATAATTCATTTGCAGCTGTGTATCTGACCCACTTCTAGTAAACATAGGAAACATTATACATCTGTTGCTCTCTTTTGGCTAT
>PVJA010052982.1:0-12156 GCA_004027025.1 Myocastor coypus
TCTTCTTCTTCTTCTTCTTCTTCTTCTTCTTCTTCTTCTTCTTCTTCTTCTTCTTCTTCTTCTTCTTCCTCTCTCTCTCTCTCTCTTTCTCTTTCCTCTCTCTCTGTAAATAGATTGAACTGGCAATAATAGTTCCCAAAAAAATCTTACTGGGAGGTGAGTTGTTGGGCTGGAGACAAGAAGGTAAGAGGGGACAGGTATGTCCCCCACCTACCTCAGGGGATTCCAGCCCAGTTAGGAGCCAGAGACTAGAGACTGAGATAAACTGTGCTCTAGAATACAGGTTCCTGGCCTTCAGCCAGCCTGAGCTAGAAGGATCTGACAGATAGGTTGGTCAGGTGATGAAGCTTGATATGAAAGCTGAAGAGGTGGCCAATTTGAAGAGTCCTAGGAGGACGTGGCAGCCCACGGAGCAGCACATGTGAAGGCGTGAGGTGGGTGGGCACACACCGTGTGCAGCAGCTCTGAGGCCAGTGCAGTTGGCAGTAGAGATGCGTGTGTAGAGCTACACAGCCCCACTGAGACAGGGAAGAACACAGTGGCTTTCAGAATGCACTGGGGGAGCCAGCGCAGGTCAGACAGACCATGAGAAAGTGTCGCAGGTCCCTCTGGGAGGAGGTGGTGCAGAGGTGGAAATGGCAGAGACAGAGGGAAGTGAGTGAGTTCAAGGGATATTTAGGAAGGAGGACTACAGGATTATGACGGATGAAACAAAGGACATGAGAAAGAAGAGCTTCACAAAATCATGAAATTGTGAGCGAATCACGTTTTCTAATATAGCCAACAGTAACAAGAAGCAGCAGCTGCAGTTATACAACCTAAACCACACTAGAAAACTGCCTTGCAAGAGGGTGATTTGGGTAAAGGATGAATTGAACATGTAGTCATTAAATTTGCTGAAATGCTTGCAGAATTAATTTTAAAAGTTCAACAAGCCTCAGCTTCAGAGCACGCAAAAGAACTTGAAAAGGCATGAGGGCATTAATGTAAGCTGCATTAGCAGAGTGATTAAGGTTTTATCGATAAAGTAATTTATGCAGTGAGGTTTGATGGCAGTGAAATCCACCTTAATTAAAAGTCACTGAAAGCCAGTGGATAGGATGGTTTGTTCAGAATTAATCACAGTGTGACAGAGGAAATGTGTTTGGTAGAGGACCAACTTGGTAAAGAATGTAAGGATATGCAGAGTTCGAACCACTGAGCAAATAGTTCTCAATGTCTTGCAGACTGCTACACGCACAGAGTGATGAGGGAGATATTGAGCATCCTAGGCTCCTGCGTAGGAGAGAGTAGAGCAAGCAGGAGCATGTCTGGAAAGAAAGGCGAGCGCTCTGAAGACAGGGGAGGTGCAGTAACAGCACCGCGCTGGAGGCTGGCTTCGCAGTTCCTGGCTAATGCAGGGTTGGCTGGGACCCTGAGGATGGGGAGGTCGCTGACGCAGGCACAGGTCGGGAACCCTGGAGCACAGGGAGTAGGGTTTTGCTTGGGAAAGAGCGGCTGTGTTTGGTGAACCGCAAGAAGGTCATTGTGGCTGGAATGTTTGAGCCAGCAGACTTTTTTTTTTTTTTTTTTTAATGGCTGGTAATAAATCAAGGCGATCAGCTGGTTTGGGAGAGGAATTAGGGGACGGGAGGCAAATTACAGTTAACCTAAAGCTCAATTCAGGTGCCTAGTTTTATATATTAAAATGCTGGCTCTTTGTTCAACCTTGTTTTCCCACTCTGTGCCAATTTTGTCTATGTGCTTATCTGCCCTTGGATCATGGAAACAGGTAGTACATTCTCTAGGTAAGCATTAGGAGATTATCAGAAAGTAAAAATGCTTTCTCTGGCTAATCTTGTTCAGTCATCTGATTGTAGGAGAACATTTTGTGTCGCATATAATTTGCATGCTAGTCACTTCTGGCTTGGATTGCTTTATATTCACAACAACTAATGCGATAGTTCGAGTGCTTGAAAAAGCAAGGTGGGAAAATTTATTATAATTATAAAATTGAGCCTTAGTTTTTGTAGAAATCTCTTTAGTTTTATTTAAAAATTGTATATCAAAGATTCTTATGTATGAAGATCTGTCAGATTTTCCTAAAATTAGATTATTTTGAATCCTTCTACAACTCATTAAAAACAGTGCATACAAGGGCTGGTGAGATAGCTCAGCAGTCTAAGCACCTGCCTGGCAAGTGCAAGGCCGTGGCTTCGATCCCCAGTACCACATACCATGCCAGCCCCACCCTGGGCATGCTGAGCTGGTCACTGAGACCAGGCATGGTGGTGCATGCCTATAATCTCAGCTCTGGGGAGGCTAATACAGGAAGATCACTATGAGACTGAGATGCATTAAATCTGATCTGTATTAAATATATAATATTTAATATAGATATACATTAAATATGTAATATTTAATTTATATATTAAATATATAAATTTTCAAAAAATGGTGGGTAAAAAGAGGACCTGGGGATGAGGGCAGAAGGGAGGATGAGGAGAAGGGAAAGTAAAAATGATTATGATTTGGTAAGCGTGTAATATATCACAATTCACCAAAGTGAATTTTACCATCACGTATGTTGAACATGGAGTCCACCAAAAGTGTGTACACACTTCAGGCAAAGCATAATATTAGGAATAATACTATTCTCTCAATAGATGGTGTTACCCTTGTATGGGGACCCTAGAGGATGTTCTATATTACAGAAAACCCACTACCCTGCTAGCGTTAAGAAAAGAAATTGAAAATACGTGTGTTGCAATCTCAGTGACCCAGGTTATCCAAGCAGCAGTTGGCTGTACTAATAGCTATCTGGCAGCTCATGGCCACCAGGTTGAGCCCTGCTCGTAATTGTAGAGACCAGAGGTAACTTGTACTAATCTCATGCTATCTTAGTAAATTTATTATTAAAATATTCATACAACGTTTTCTTTTCCTGAAGTGTGTATGCACTTTTGGGGTGGACTCTGTGCACGCTAATAAGAAAGAAAGGAAAAAGTAAGACATCACACAATCATTCAAGCTATACTATTATACATATTTTTTATTACTCTGTCTTAATTATCATCAAATTAATTTGACCAAAGGATTATTTTTCTTATTTCTCAACTCTTACCCCTTTCAGTTTTGGTGCTTTTGTTCTGAAGATATGTTGTCCATTATTTCCAGAGCATTCATTAGGTAGAAGTGCTAGAGCCCATTTGGAGACCACTGTGATAAGGCCGAGGGTGCAGTGGAAACAGCACTGGTACTGGTACTGGAGTTGGACGGACATGGATGAGAATTTCACCCTGTTATTTATTTAGAGATAGGGTCTTTGGTTAGTCACATAAGTGTTAACTCTGAGTTTTAACATCTGTAAAGTAGAAATGTTAATATCTCCCTTATAAGACTGGAGAAACAGGAGAGAAAAAGCATTAAAAAGAGTTTTCAATGTTGCCAGAAAGAAAGCACTTTCAAAGATGAGGCAGGGGGCACTTGGGTTGCTGAAGAGATTAGCATAAAAAGGAGCTGAGTACTTTGGATCAGGCCAACAGTGAAAATACCTTAATGGAATGCCAAGGATTTAAAAGACTCTAATCTTCATCAACTCAAGGGTGGAAAAGTGAAAGACTTGTGTTCTAAGAGGGCCTCAGGGCATTATGCTCCAGAAAGGCAGCTGCCAGCAGTCTAGGGAATTCGTTTCCCAGGGTTTTGTTTACACTTGTCAGCTATCCCGACACTCTGGGCTTTCTGAAACTCTGGCACAAGGGGACCTAGCTACTGCCTGAGCTGACAACAAATCCTAGTATTATTCTTGTGATACTGGTTTTGCAAGCATGCAGAGTATAGACTTGTGGGTTCAGGGTGGCTTCCACCCAAATTTCAGAAGAACTAGAAATCCAGATTGTTATAGGCAGCCAAATTAGATAGAAATATTATAGGCAGTCAAACAGGGCTGGACCCTCAAAGGACCCAATGTGGAAGACAAGGCCTTACAACTGTGAAGAGACAGGCACACTCCTGCTGTGGGCCGACCTCGACCTCAAGACTGAAGATCAAACGAATGCCTACCTCCCTAAAGATATGCATCAAGGATTGATAATCATTTGAAAGAAGCCAGGAAGAGTCACCCAATCCCTACTTGATAAGCCCCTGTTGTATATTCACACCTACTTGTTACATGACTTGCTTTTCCATTCGGTCCTGGATTTAATCAATTTTACCTGAGTAATTATGCTTATACCTTTACTGGTTGACTACAGTTTTGCCCACCTACTGTGTGAGTTCCTATGTTTTCCACCTTAATCCTGTCTCACCTCATGGTTTTGTTCTATGAGTCCCTAGCATAGGTAAATTCCCTTCTACTCAAGTCCCCTTCTGACTCTTTCTTGGAGAAAAAGCTTTCTTTCCCTCAATAAACATATTCTTCTTTTAACCTTTGTTGTTCCTAAAAGTCATTCTTCCATTTTAGAGAACATATGCTCATCCCAGGTCTCTTTCTCATTGGGAATTTTCTTCTCCTATAGTAAGATCATGTGCTTGTCAGTGATACAGGGAGAAAAGACTGATCCCGGGTGGATGACCTCCAAATAACATAGGGGAAAAACGATCTTCCAGCCTGAAAAGTACGTGGGATGAGTTTGTGTTCTCTAAAACTGAAGAATAAATTTTAGGAGCAAACAACGGTTATGCGCACAATAGGTTTATTGTGGGGAAAAAAAGCTTCTGTCCAAGAGAGGACAAGGAGCCTGAGCGGGTTGTCCCCAGGAAGTTATCTCTTCTAGGGACATTTATAGAGGAGAACCACGTGGTGAGGCATGTCTAATTTTGTGGAGAAGACATGGGAAATCGCTTAGGTGGGCATGAGGTCGGACAAAACTATGGGCAACCAATGAGATTACAAGCACCATTGCTCAGGTAAAATAGATTACATCCAGTCTCTTTCTGTTGGGGAGCTGTGTTAGTGACTCCATTGGGTTCTTGATTTCAAGGTGATTGATATTTACTTAGAATATCCCTGATGCCCATCCCTAGGGAAGTATGTAGCTTTATTTGTTTACTCTTGTCTTGAGATCTGGCCCATGGTGGGGGAGTATCTGTTTATAAGTACGAAGCCACCTTATCTTCCATGTCATTCTTGAGAGCCTGGCCCTACATAACTGCCTATGATATTTCTATCTAATTTAGCTGCCTACAACAAGAGGACAGTTTATACAGTTGTGAGAGTAAAGCTAAGAGTGCAGGCGAAGGAAAATGGAGAAGCCGAAAGTTGCGGGGAGCTTTAAGGAGTGAGCAAAGTCTATCTAACAGAGATTAACTGAGGGCTAAAACCATGGGATTGCTCTAGGAGTGGTGCTACTTAAGCCCTTTGGAGTTCACGTCTCACCACGATTTGCTCCATGTGCTGGACGTGGAACTACAGAACGTAATGTTAGCCCTGCTGGGTTTCAGCCTTGCTCTGCTTCCATTGCTTTCTATTCCTCTATTCTTCCTTTTGGAATGGGAATGTGTACCTTGTGCTGCTGTTTGTCAGCACTGCTTAACTTCCTTTTGATTTTTTTTTTTACAGGGATTTATAGCTAACAGTTTGTCCTAGGTCTCCAAAGAGATGTTGGATGTGGACTTTCCAGCGATTCTGGAGCCGTTAGAATTTTGATGACTCTTAGAGATGGACTAAATGCATTTTGCCTAAAGGGGTACACATGAGTCTTCCGGGGGGGGGGCATGGGTGGGATGTTGTAGTTTACATCTAATGTCCCTTCAAAGCCTCATGTGCATATAGGCTAAGCTTTGGGAATGTGTTTGGATTCAGAGGGCTTAGACCTGACTTCTGCTCAGAGGTGGGATCTGGCCGGAAGTGCCAGCTCCATGCGGTGTGAGCGGGAGGGGTACTTCTGTTTTCCCAGCTCCGCCTTTCACTCTCTGTCTCCCTGCCTGCTACGCCATGAGGAGTTCTTTTCTATCATGTGCCTCTGTCATGCTGCCCTGGCTGAGTGCTAGCTGACCTTGGACTGAAACTTGAACAAAAATAAGCCATTATTCCTCAAGGGTGGGAGTATTGCATCTCAGCAATGAGGAAGTGACTAAGACCCTCTGACTTCCAAAGTCAGGACTCACTCGATTGGATCATAGCCACTGAAGACAGCATCCTTTTATAATAACTCAAAGCCAATCAACTAGGCACCTTAGTTACATCTTGTAATTCGCTCTCTCTTATTTGTTCATTTATTTATTTATTTATTTATTTATTTATTTATTTATTTATTTATTTATTTATTTATTTGGTACAGGGTCTCACTGTGTAGCTCAGACTCATAGTGAACCTCCAACCTCCCCAGCGCTGGGATTCCAGGCATGCACAGCCATGCCTGGTTTCTATCTTGTAATTCTCTTTACATTTGCCACTTATGGCAACTCAGAGTTATAAGACATCATCATAGTCACAGACCTGCCCATACTCAAGGGAAGACGCCAGGGGACAATGATCCTGGGATTACGTTAGCACTCTGCTGACTCTACTGTGCTGTCCTTGTAGCTCTCTTGTTCTGCTGTTTCCTGCATCACCTTGGGGCTAGGGTGACGTTCTGTGACACTTATACACCCAAGATGCTCTGGATCCTTGCCATCCCTGTCATGCTAGTCGCTTTCTTTCTCAAAGTTTATGGGAATTGTAGAGGAAGAGTCTTCTTATATGTGCAGCCTTGAGGGAAACAGTCCTCCTGTCTGCACCCTCTGGGCAGAGTGGGCAAAAGGCAGGACTGGTCTTCTGCTTCTCTTCCAAAATGTTGCCCCATCCTCAAGTTTATAAAAAGTTTCATTTCCTGGAGGATTAGTGAGGAAGAGAAGGCACGCCTGTATGCCCTTCCCAATCTATTGCTTATGTCAACACCTCAGCCCTGGAAATTCAAAAGCTAAAAATGAATTTTACTTTTGTTTGCACTTCAACTGTGATCTAGCTCTTCTAGGGGCCAACAGAGGCCAGGATTAAAGCGAAAGTGGAGCTATAGAGCAAGGAGAGATTTTGTAGCGCTCACATCTCCCACTTCATTGTTAATGGGTTGATACGTATAGAATGTGCCACAGTAGTTTCCAAAACCATTATGAATTTTCTGAATCATCCTGGGAACTGGATTAGTTCCATGTTCACTCTTATGTTTCATCTACTGTATATTTATCTATGAACATTTCCTCCTTCTGAGAGCAGGTGGGAAACCCCAGAGAAGGGAAAATTGAAACACTTCTAGAAATTAGTAAGGTGTTAATTAAATTTCCCTTTGCTAAGGGGAGAGAAAAACTTGGCAGTGTTTCAGAGACAATAAAGGACTGTGCTTGTACTAATTAAGAGTATTACTCCAGTGAAATAATTGGAAGTCAATATAAACCTGAAAGCTTATCAAAATAGAGTGGTGCAGACCTGCTGTCAAAATGGGCAACAGCAAGTATCTGAAAGTGGTTGCTATTTCTCCTCTGAATATTTTGGCTAGGGTAATTTTACGCTCAGCTACTAAACACTATTTCCCTCCATCCTAACATTCAATACTCAGCTTGATTGTTGCATAAACAATTTGCTAATCCGTGGCATTAACATAACTCATGGAAAAATCTCTAAGGAAAGCACCGTACCCTTGTGTGGTGTGCTTCCTCAGCACCAGATGGGGACATTCTCAGGTTGCTGCTCCTGCACCAGACGGAGCTCCCAGGGGCACTTTTCTTCCTTTTCCATTTTCTGTCTTCACGTTCTTTCATTCAGTTTCTGAAAGCACAATTTTATCCCAGGCAAAAGCTCTCTCATTTCCTCATAGCTGAGTTTGGAGCACTCATTTCTTTCTAATTTTTAAACTACTGTCTTTCCTTCTGATTTTCTTTCTTTACTACTGTACTATTATTTTTCTGTTGAGGTGTAGTTTTTTGTCTTTCTTTCTCCAGTACTTAATACAAACTCATAGAGTATAGTAGCTGCTCAAATATTTTTTGAAAATATGAACTCATCAATGAAGTATTTGTCCACTCACTTATCGTATCTCTCCCCACTAGAGTCCCATTTGGTGGCAAAGACCTACCTTGTTCAGCTATGGATCCTGACTGCTTAATACACTGCCTAGCATATCATAGGATCTCAAGCCAAATTTACTGAATAAAAGAATGATTACGAGGAGCTTACTGATGGATGATAGCATACTCTAAAAGAATACTAGGTTTTGATTGTACTTCAGAATGTACTATGCATAAAAGTTGGTAGGAAAGGTTGTCAAATTGATATTCGGATGATCAGTTGGAAATTGGGTAGAATAGGGATGAGATAAAAATAATTTTAAAGAAATGACAGATGAGTGTACCTTTGGGAATCATTATAAAATCTGATACATTTCTGATATAAAATAGAGAGCATATGCATCATCTTTATTCCTTGGGGTGAGATATGAACTTTAAATGCTTTCTTGAAAATCGTTATGAAATCTTTTCAACTAAATGGCCACAGGGAGTTGAAATTTGAGTTACTGTCTGAGTCAGACAGTTGGCACAATGTCCACAAGTAGTATTGTTTGTGCCACTACTGATTTTGTAACTACCTCAGAGCACAGCCCATTCATTCCCAGGGTGGACCTTAAATTACTTCAGCCAAGAAAGGAACAGACAAATGATGAAGAACAGAGTTTGTTTCTCACTCAGTGATGTGGTCAGCCTTGAAATGAGATAATTATGTTTTCTTCTATCTATGCTTCTCTCAAATGTCTGAGAGAACTTTAGTCTCCTTTTTCCCGTAGATTTCTATATATTTTATTTACTTTGAATTATGCTACCATGTTGGACCATACTGAATTCAATTTTCCCTCACATTTCTAGATTAACTAAGGCAATACTGAATTTGAATCTACATGTGTCATATTTTTATTTCCCCCATCTAGATGTCCAGAGTGCTTATCCATTATCTCATATTCTTTGAGGGAGTACTATACAGTCAGAAGGCTTAGAATCAAATGTATTTGGCGACTACTGTCTTTGTTGGTATAAGGTGTGAAGCCTTGAATGTATTTACTAATTTTTTTTAAACTAGTGCATGTTGATCTTACATGATGATGGTTTTATTAGGCAGATATGTAACGTATCTTAATTTCAATCTCATTACATGCTTTTCTTTCCTCCCACCTTCTGTTTGTCCCCTTTCGTGTCTCCAGAAGTCTGCCTTCTGGTTTTGTTTTCTCTTCTTCATTTACATCATTCGCTTATTAATTTATGCATTTTTTAGTTTTCTCATAGGAGAAGTCATGCAAGGTATTATTTTCTGAGTCTGGCTAGTGTCATTAAGGTGATGGTTTCTAGTTTCATCCCCTTTCCTGCAACCAATGTGATTTCATTCTCCTTTATGGATAAGCAATATCCCATCACATACAGATGTGTCACAGTTTCTTTATCCATTCATCTGTTGATGGGCACCCAAGTTGTCTGCATAGCTTAGCTATTGTGAATTGCCCTGCTGTAAATATGAATATGCTGGTATCCCTATGGCATGCAGTCTAGAATTCTATTCAGAATGTGTCTGAGGGTGGTATGACTTAATTAAATGGGATTTCTGTGTTTAGTCTTTTGAGGACTCTCCATACTAACTTCCTTAGTGGCTGTGCTAGTTTATATTCTCACCAACAAGGATAGAGGCTTTCCCCACTCTTACCTTACCACTACTTATTTTCTTTTTGTGTTCTTGGTGACGACCATTTTAACTGAGACGACATGAGATGGCAGTGTAGTTTTGATTTGTACTTTTCTGATGTTAGAGAGGTTGAACATTTTTAAATTTATGTTTTCAATTTTTATTTATTAATTCATCTTTATAATTTATAACAATTACATTCCTCACTGGGAGTTGGCACATGATTAAAAAGAAATAAAAAATCAAAAACTAAACCAAAACAACAGGCTGCTTTCAAGATTAAACTAGTATGAACTGTGCTACTTTAAACATGAGTATGCTTTCATAGCTGTAATTTTGTAGCCTAAAATATGGTCTACTTTGGAGTGGAGGTCCTGAAAAGAAAGTATGTTGTGCTGATGTCAGGCGAAATACTATAGATAATGGTTAAGTCCGTTTGGTACATAATGTATTTTCTTTATCATTTTATTTTGTCTAGTTAACCTATCGTCGTGATAGTGAGGAACTACACTCATATACTGTGATTGTATTGGAATCTATTTATTTACTTATTTATTTACAGATAAAAAGAAATGTTCAACATTACTGGTCATTCTAGAGATGCAAATTAAAACAACACTGAGGCCAGTGAGATGGCTCAGAGGTATAAAGCACCTGCTTAGGAAAGCTTAGGCAACCTCAGGGATCATGGTTCGATCCCTAGCACCACATGCTGTGCCAGCCCTACCCCAGGGTGGGCTGAGCTGGCCATAATATATAAAAAAAATTAAAACAACACTGAGATTTCATCTCCATCATTTTAATGGCAGTCATTAAAAAAAATCAACCAATATGGCCATGGATATAGCTCAGTTGCATAGAACCTGCCTAAAAGCATGAGGTCCTAAGTTTTGGAATCTATTTTTATGACAGCTATTGTTTGTTTTACAAAATAGAGTTCACTTACATTTAGTGTACATATGTTTATAATGATTATTTCTTCTTTGTGGATTCTCCCTTTTACAAATATGCAATGGGTTTTCTCTTTTCTGACCAGTTACAGCTTGAAGGCTACGTTGTTGGATATAGATATAGCTACTCATGCTTGCTTTTCTGTTCTAGCAGTTTTAAGTACCATTTTCTATTCTTTTACTTGCAGCTTGTGTATGTCTTTGGGGATGAGGTGTGTTTCTTGCAGGCAACATATGAGTAGTTTTCTTAAAAAAAAAAACACTCTTCCTACCTGTGTCTTTTAATTGGAGAGGTAAGATCATTGGTTTGTTCTTGTCTCTCATTTTCTTTTATTACCCTTTAAAAATTTACTTTAAAAAGAGTATAGTAATAATTGATATCACATTAGAGATGGTATATATTTAGGTGAGAGATATGATAAGCATAGCTTTAAGATCATTTACATTTAATGTCATTGAAAGTGGTACTAATTCTTGTCGTTTTATTATTTACTTTTTTAACAGTACATTTTTGCAGTATATCACAATTATAACTATTGTTAGGAGCTGGAACTTAATCCCCCCCCCCATTTATGTATTTGCTCTCCCAGTGAGCTTTATTTTTTTCCTGTGTCTCAGAATTGTTCTTTCTTTCTTTCTTTCTTTCTTTCTTTCTTTCTTTCTGGTATTTTAGGGAAGGGTCTACGGGGTGTTAGGAGTTTCACTACAAGATTGGACTCCTAGTGATCTGTTGGTTTATAGCTGGTTTATAGTCTCCCAACAGTGGGATTACAGGCGCAGACCACCATGCATCTCAGTTGCCACCTCAGCATGTACTGGGGATGGGGCAGGCAAGGCAAGCCTGGGGATTGAACCCTGGGCCCTGTGTCTGCTTGAAGGTGCTTTAATGTGCTGAGCTATTTGGCCAGCCCAGAACTGTTTTCTTGATCTATGTTTAGGATTCTTTTAATTTCTGCAATCCTGGATTGATGGTCATGGATTTCTTCATGATTATCATGGAAAGTTTTTATTTTTCCTTTGATTTTGAAAGATAACTTTTAAGAATACAGCAATGTAGGTTGGCAGTTATTTTCTTTCAATGTTTGGAAAACTTCATTCCAAGTTTTCCTGGCCTTTATGGTTTCTGTCGAGAAATCTGCTGTCATTCTGATGGGTTTCCTCTTATAAGCTTTTCCGTAAAAGCTTTTAGCTTATTTTGAATTTCTGGCATTTTGAGTATAGTATGTTGTCTGCATGTATGGGTTCTTTTCTGGTAGTGCCTATTTGAGGTTTCAAATATCTCCCTTACCTGGGTATCTGTCTCATTCCCTAGTTTTGGGAAAATTACTGTTATAATTTCAGTGAGTAGATTTATAAGCTGCTGGCCTTTTTTTTTTTTTTTTTGCTTTTACTCCAATCAGCCTTAAATTACTTCTTTTTATTTGTCCAAGAACAGTGATATGGTTTCCAATACACTTTTTCTTTTTTATTTCATCCTGTATGATTGTCTAGCACTTACATACTGCCCTCAACTCCTGCTGTTGTTTTTTCTGACCAACCTAGTCTACTGCTCAGACTTTTCTTTTCTTTCTTTTTTTTTTTTTTTTT
>PVJA010052983.1:0-12146 GCA_004027025.1 Myocastor coypus
TGATCATTTTCCAAAAATTCACCTTTTTTTTTTTTTTTTTTTTTTTTTCTAGTACCGGGGATTGAACTCAGGACCTTGCACTTGACTTATTCCACTGAGCTATCTCCCCAGTCCTTCACTTTTAACTGTATTTTACAAATAGCACCTGTGGGGGCCGGCGATACAGCTCAGCAGGCTGAAGTGCCTGCTTAGACAAGCTTAGACAAGTGCAGGGACCAAGGTTCCATCCTCAATAGGTACCACATGCTGTGCCAGCCAGACCAACAGGGTAGGCAGAACCTTCCACAAAGTCTGGGTATAGTGGTGTATGCCTGTAATCCCAGCGCTGGAGAGGCTGAAAGCAGGAGGATCACTATGAGTACAAGCTGCACAGTGAGACTGTATCAACCAAATACATCAAAAAAAAAAAAAAAAAAAAAAAAAAAGTCTGTCACAGATTGATTTTTTAAAAATTTGTTTACTTGATACAGGGTCTAGGCTATGCAGTTCAGACTCACAGTGATCCTCCTGTCTCAGCCTCCCAGGCAATGAAATTACAGGCAACACGTGGCGTGGGGGATCCAACCTGGGGCCTTGTGCTTGCCAGGCAGGTACTTAGACTGCCGAGCTATCTCCTCAGCCCCAAAGATTGGATTTTCTTTTCTCTAGTTTTTGTTTGTTTGTTTGTTTGTTTTTCCAGGACCAGGGCTCAAACTCATGACCTTGCACTTGCCAGACAGGCACTTGTGCCATAGAGCTATTTCTCTGGCCCCTCTTTAGTTTTTTTTGATAGAGGTGCTAGAGATCAAACCTGGAGCCTCACCCATGTTAGGCAAGAGCCCTACCCCACACTGGGAACTTTAAAACCTGGTTGTTCACTGGAAGTACTGTTTCTCTGTGCTAAAATTTTCCACTGAAATCACCCAGGTTCCCTTCCAGAGTCTGTCTGAGAATGGGGAGTCCCCTCCACACCTGAGTAGGAAAGAGGAACAAGAACTCACAGTCCAGCAGGTTTATTGCTGAATCAGAGAGTAGCTTCTCTCTGTGTGCAGGAAAAACAGAAAAGGTGTCTTATAGGCTCAGAGGCTTTCCTAGCAGCATCTTTGATGGGTTTTTGAGGGCCTGGGTTAGAGAAGTAGTGGGCTTCTGTCTTCCATATCCTCTGTGACTTAAGTAAAAAACCTAAGTTTTTCTGAGACAGCAGTGCGCTCATTTGAATGGATGCTGCCACTGTCTTGGCTCTCTCAGCACCCCTGACCCCAGCAGGTGGCCAGGAACAGTTATTTGAGGGCTGTAATCAGAGCCTGGGCTTGTGAGTTGAGGTGTCCACCGATGTGTGTGCAGGGGCTCAGCAGGATGGAGCTGGGTAATGGGAAAAGACGGGCAGGCTGGAGCCTAAGGAGCTGGAAGCCAGAGGTGGCTGGTTCTGAGTTCAGGCTTGACCTCCCCAGCAGATACAAGACCACCTGTCAAGGCTGGAGGAAAGAGCGCACTTCACCAGCCTGTTAGTCTGACCTCTAGACCCCTCCTCCACAAAGGTATGTGGGCCCTGCAAACCTTCTGGCTGGGCCTGGTCTCTAAGGCATGTCTGGACAGACAGCCCAGGAGTCCATCAAGTAGTACTGCACAGGTTTTTTAGGAAGGAGATGGTGCTCAATTGACCAGTTTGAACTTGTAATCCTCCTGCCTCAGCCTCCCAGATAAGCATTTCATTGCATAGCTTTCACTGGATTTTCTTTCTTTCTCTTTCTTTCTTTCTTTCTTTCTTTCTTTCTTTCTTTCTTTCTTTCTTTCTTTCTTTCTTTCTTTCTTTCTTTCTTTCTTTCTTTCCTTCTTTCTTTCTTTCTTTCTTTCTTTTTTTCTTTTTGAGACAGGGTCTCGCTATGCAGTTGAGGCTGGCCTTGAGTTCACTTTTGTAGCCCAGGCTGGTCTCGAACTCGCACCGATCCTCCTGCCTCAGCCTCCCAAGTGCTGGGATTACAGGCATGCGCCACCACACCCGGCTCTTTTCACTGGATTTTCAAGAGAGAATCTGAGCCAAAGCATTTACTAACCACTGAATAATATGTTGCAGGAAATCTAACAGGGCAGCTGGCCAGCTCCATTAGCTCCTTCCAAAGACAGGGTCTTCTTCCGAGTGTACATGCAAGGATAGATCTGGAGAAAACCGTTGTGTACCACTATGGAGGAGGCCACCCGTGCTTTTCCGCTTTGCCTTCTACCTCCATAGACTAGACATTCCAAGTTTCTAGATGCCTCCCTTCTCTTCCAGTGGAGAACCAACCCCCAGGCTGAGTTCCACAGTCTCCCTCCATCCCAAAACTGTGCATATTCAAGAGTTCCAGTCCTGGACAACCATACCACCCACCAGCAAAGGTTCTTTCCATCTTTCTTTCTTTTTTTCCTCTTTCCTTTTTTTTTTTTTTTTTTTTTTTTTTTTTTTTTTTTTTTTTTTTTTTTTTTTTTTTTTTTTAGACAGGGTCTCATTATGCAGTTCTGGCTGTCCTTGAGCTCACTCTTGTTGCCCAGGCTGATCTCGAACTTGCACCGATCCTCCTGCGTCAGCCTCCTGAGTGCTGGGATTACAGGCGTGCGCCACCACGCCCGGCTCTTTCTTTCTTTCTTTCTTTCTTTCTTTCTTTCCCTTCCCCCTTTCTCTCACCTTTCCCATTTTTTTTTAGACTGGATCAGGCTATGTAGTTCAGGTTGAGCTGGAACTTGCAATCCTCCTACCTCTGCCTCCCAAAGTGCTGGGCTTTACAGGTATCAGCAGCTGTGGCCTACTTCCTGTAGGCTCTTTTTTTTTTTTTTTTTTTTTTTTTTTTTTTTTTTTTCTTTTTGTAGGACTGGGGATTGAACTCAAGCCCTTGTGCTTGCCAAGTAAGTGCTTATTCTACTGAGCTATCTCCCCAGCCCTCTCCCCTCCCCCCACCTTTTTTTTTTTTTTTTTTGCAGGACCAGGGTTTGAACTCATGATCTTGACTTGCCAGGCAGGCACTTGTGCCATGGAGCTATCTCCCTGGCCTCTCCTGTAGGCTCTTGAGCAAACCCAAGCACCCTTTCTCTTCCTAGGCCTGTTGCAGAGCTTGGTCTGAGAGGCTCTGGGCAGCCAGCTTCTGAAAGTGGACACCAGCTAAACATTACCTGGTTGGGTTGCTCCCCTCGTTCCCGACTTGGCTTCCAGGTTCTTCTCTTGAAGCAAGAACTGAATATAATCAAAAAATAGGAGCAAAATTTGTTCAAGAAAGAAAAAATGAAAACTTGGAGATAAACTGGTTCTGCAGCCTGGTTCCCAGGTGCAACGTATGTTTTTGTTTGTTTGTTTGCTTGCTTGCTTGCTTGCTTGTTTTGTTTTGTTTTGTTTTGTTTTGTTTTGCTTTTATCTGTTTAAGACAGGGTCTGGCCATGCAGTTCAGGCTGGCCTGGAACTCATTTCGTAGCCAAGACTGGTTCAAACTTGCAATGATCCTCCTGCCTCAGCCTCCTGCCTCCCAAGTGCTGGGATTGCAGGTGTGCACTGCCGTGCCTGGTTGTAGCGTGTACTCCTGTCTTTGCTCTGATGTTTTTTCCATTTCCTCAGCCCACATGCTCTACAGTGTGATGATGGGTCAGTCCGTTTGTTTTTTGTCCTGGGGACTGAACTCAGGACCTTATGATTGCCAGGCAGGTGCTTAAGCCACTGAGTTGTCTCCGTGGCCCTAGGTCAGTCTTTTTTTTTCTTTTTCTTTCTTTTTTTTTTTGTCTTTTTGAGACAGGGTCTCGCTGTGCAGTTCAGGTTGCCCTTGAGCTCACTTTTGTAGCCCAGGCTGGTCTCGAACTCGCACTGATCCTCCTGCCTCAGCCTCCCAAGTGCTGGAATTACAGAAGTGCACCACCACACCCAGCTTAGGTCAGTCATTTTTTGATAGTCTGGAAAAAAAACAGAGATTAGCAAGTCATTGACTTGTGCTTCTTTTATTACCTGGTTAAACAAGATGGGGCCAAAAATTATCTAGAATATTGATAAATAATATCTCCAAAAATATGGGAGTCAGAACTCAGGCCCTTGCACTTGCCAGGCAAGCGCTTATCCTACTGAGCTACCTTCCCAGCCCCCAAGGCTTTTATCTTTAATATTAACCTCTATTTATTGATACACTTATCCAAATATAGCAGGTAAATTGCAAAAGCACATATTCTCCTCATTTTATTAGTAAGAAATTTAATATTCTCCCATTTTAATGATAACAATAGTGGATGACTATACTAGATAAAATATGTGATTCATTTTTTTTTCTTTTTGACTATTGTGTCATTAAAATTATTATAAAATTCTATTTTGTGGGGCCAGCCAAATAGCTGAGTGGATTAAAATGCCTCCTTAAGCAGACATAGTGGCCAGGGTTTGATCCTCTGCATGCAGTGCCACCCCTGCCCCTGGGGCAAGCTGAGATGGTATTTGAGACTGGGCACCTATAATCCCAGCACTAGGGAGGCTGAAAAACAGGAAGGATCACAATTCTACATAGTGAGATCCTGTAGACCCTTACTAAAATACAAAAAAAAAAAAATTTCTATATGAAGACCTTTTGTAATGATTGGCTCCCAATAATATAAATATGTAAAATCTTAATTAGATAACAAAGTTTATAACTTGATAAAAGCTTATAAGGTCGTAATGATGGGGCCCGGCAGGATGGCTCAGTGGTCTAAAGCACCTGCAGGCGGTTGCAGGGACCGCCTATCGATCCCCGGCACCACATGCTGCGCCAGCCCTGCCCTTGGGGCTGGCTGAGCCAGCCATAAAAATAAACAAACAAACAAAAGTTCTGAAACAAGAAATAAATAAATAATTTAAAAAATAAAAATAACATCATAATGATCAGTGGCTAGAGTATATTGCCATTGATTTTTATAGGCACACCTACATGAGAAGGTAAATCTTTTTTTCTGAGAGGTACTTGAATATACACTCACATAACATAAGGTGAATATACAAAGACGCAGTGAATGACTTTTTTTTTTTTTTTTTTTTTTTTTGGTCTTTTTGAGACAGGGTCTCACTATGCAGTTCAGGCTGGCCTTGAGCTCACTTTTGTAGCCCAGGCTGGTCTCGAACTTGCACCAATCCTCCTGCCTCAGCCTCCAGAGTGCTGGGATTACAGGCATGCACCACCACGCCCAGCTTTTGACATATTTTGAAATAACTAGTAGGACTAGTTATAAAAAGTTTATATATGAATATAAGTCCTATGTGCAGCTGGAGACTTCCAGGAGGTACTTGGAGCTCCTTTTTATGCCTAGCCTAGCTCCCTTTTTTTTTTTTTTTTTTTTTTTTTTTTTTTTATGGTCTATAGGGTTTCACTATGTAGATCGACTTGCAGTGATCTGCTAAGGGCCAGGATTGCAGGGGCATGCCATCATGCCCAGTCTTTTTGTTTGTTTGATTTTTTGGCGGGACTGGGGTTCAAACTCACGACATTGCACTTGCCAGGCAGGCACTTGTGTCCCTATCTATCTATCTCTAGGTTATCTCGTTATCTCCTGGCCTACCATGCCCAGTCTTAATTGTCATCTCAATTTGCCCCAAGGGTAGGGGCTGGCACGGCACACTGGGGATCAAGCCCCAACAGCTGTGTCTGCCTAAGCAGATGCTTTAATCTGCTAAACTATTTGGCTGGCCCTAAAGTTGAGAAGGATTCTTTTTTTTTTTTTTTTTTTTCTGGCTGGCAGGTCTGGTGGGGCAAGTGGAGCTAGGGATGGAACCACAGTCCCCCACATCTGACTGCGTTTGCTTAAGCAGGCGCTTTAAACAACTAAGCTAACCTGCAAGCCCCCTCTAATTTAATGTCATATAAATACATAGATATAAGTAGAGGTAATTTTGGTTTTACTATTCTGATGACTGTTTATAACTAAGTTAAAGTGAGACCTGTGTTAATCAGCATTAATCTCTCAGGCGCACAGTGGCACAAGGTCCTGAGTCTGATTTCTGGTACAATTTTTTTTTAAATTTTTTGTCTTTTTGAGACAGGTCTTGCTATGCAGTTCAGGCTGGCCTTGAACTCACGTTTGTAGTCTAGGCTGTTCTCAAACTCACACTGATCCTCCTGCCTCAGCCTCCCAAGTGCTGGGATTATAGGTGTGCACCACCACGCCCGGGCAAAATATTTAATCTCTCTCTACAATCTATTTGTCAAGGTCAATGAAAGCCTCAAATGGGTTGGTGGAGTCATAGAAGGAAGCTCCTAGCTCTCTCTAGGCTTTTTGTTTTATCAGTGTTGTCTGCCAGGATGGGTCATGGTCATGCTTGATCAGTTGGCTTCTCTTGCAGGCCTGAGAGACAGTTCCTCTTTTTGGTGGCCCTCCTCTTAGCACTGGGTACTCTGGCTGGCTCCTATCCTCTGGTGTCCAACGATCTTGCTGTCCAGGAGGCTGGGCGACTCACTTGAATCAGTCTTCTCACATCCTAGGTCCTGGTTGACCTTGGAGAATCAGAGAAAAACTGTTGGCTGTCCTTTGCGCAGTTACGTTTTTAACTTTTGCTTCCGCGCCTTGATTGTTGAACACCAAGGAGGTCAGTCCCACCAGAGTCAAAGGAGATCAGCACGTTTAACCATCACAGTCTTACCTGGCTATCAAACACTTTGAACAAGGGATGGCAGGAAAACTTCTGGTATTTCTTTTGCCAATCACAGTTGTCCTAAAGCCAAAATCTGGGAGAATAATTTATTTGGGTTTTTTGGGGGGCAGTGGTTTTTGTTTGTTTGTTTGAGACAGGATCTTGCTGTGTGGTTCAGGTCGGCTTTGGATTCACTGTGGAGCACAAGCTGTCCTCAAACCTGTGCTGATCCTCTTGCTTCGGCCTCCCAGATGTTGTTGGTATTACGTGCATACAACACCACCCCTGATTGGAGAATATAGTTTTACAGGGCAAATTTGAAATCAAGAGCAAACATGGAGGACTGACCAAGATGGTGGCATGGTGAGCAGCAGAGAAAGAGCCTCTCTGAATGTTGCTTCCCAGATGCTGGAACATAGCAAGGCGAGGAAGAAAAAGAGGGAGGGGAGTGGGTCCCTTGTACCCAGAAGGATCTGAGGTGCAAGCCCACAGAGAGAGTAGAGGAAGAAACCTCACCAAAGAGGAAGGAAAAGGCTAGATTCCTCTTCCCTGAGATGGGACTCATTGTACAAGAAGTGACTCAAGCCTTCTGCCTCACAGAAATTGCTGGTAGCCCCAGAGACCTCCATGGAGAGAGGCAGCCCTGGAGGGCAGCAGTGGACGTGAGGGGTTGCACTAGTGGGGGTGACTGCTGAGAGCTTGGCTGCCCCATGCAAGACAGTGATTGGCTGTGAGCCATCTTGGAGAGGGGCCAGCTGAGCTCAGAACTCACAGGGGCTGTGGGCTCCAAGTAGCAGCTCCCAGCTGGGCTCAGGCTCAAGAGGGTGGAGGCCAAATGAGTCTGGTCTTGGCCAGAAGGTGCAGGCTCTCAGAGATTACCCATCACCCTGCCGAAAAGCTAGCACTCGCTGGGGTAAGTCGGAACAGACTGGGGCTCTGTCTCCACAAATTGTCTACAGTGACAGCAAAACTGGACTCTCTGTCTCTCTCTGTGTCTCTCTGTCTTTCTCTCTCTCTCTCTCTCTCTCTCTCTTTCTCTCTCCCCCCTAATGGTGGTTTTTTTCTCTTTCCCTGTTTGATCTTCATTGATTGTCTCTCTATGAGTGTGACCACCGCCTCTTTGTGGTCCTTCTTTTGTTCTGTTCTTCTTTTTATCTCTTCCTTCTCTCTTTCCCTCCAGTCTTCTGCACCAGTTTCTCAAAGTTAGCATGATCCTTCAGCCTTACTTCTAGTCTCTTCCTCCTCATCTAGCCCTCTATTTTTTCCTCTAACACCCTTTAAATTTTAACCCCCAAGGGTAAAATTGACATATTAAGGACTTATAAACTTCAAGGTCATGAGTTTGAACCCCGATTCCACAAAAAAAAAAAAAAAAAAAAAAAAAACCCTCTCCCTCTGGTCTGCTTTATTTTTTAAAATGTACTTAGAGGGGCCTGGCAGGATGGCTCAGTGGTCTAAAGCACCTGCTTAGGAAAGCTTAGGTGGCTGCAGGGACCGCAGTTCAATCCCTGGCACCACATGCTGCGCCAGCCCTGCCCTCAGGGCAGGCTGAGCCAGCCATAAAAATAAATAAATAAACAAACAAAAGTTCTGAAACAAGAAAAAAAATAAAATTAAATTTTAAAAAAAAGAAATCAATCTCGAGGGCCAGCGAAATGGCTCAGTGGTCTAAAGCACCTGCTTAGGCAAGCCTAGGACACCACAGGGACCGTGGTTCAATCCCCATCACCACATACTGCACCAGCCCCACCCCCAAGGTGGGCTGAGTCAGCCATAATACAAAAAAAAAAATATATATATATATATATATCAATCTCATGAAGCACGTAAGGACCGAACACCTCCACCGCGATTTAGACCTGCTGGTGCTGCCCCACGACCTCCAGTAAAGCCCATGTAAGTGGAGCTGGGTCTTAATGGACTAAAGAAAAACCTTGAGAAAGAAATAATAAACTGAATGTTATATTAGAAAGAAAGAAAGAAAGAAAGGAGTAGAGAGAGAGAGAGAGGAGGGGCCAGCAAGATAGTTCAGAGATCTAAAGCACCTGCTTAGGCAAACTTAGGCAACCACAGGGACCACAGTTCGATCGCCGGCACACATGTTGCACCAGGCCCTCCCCCAGGACAGGCTGAAGAAATACAAATAGCAAGAAAATATATGAGGGTTGGCAAGACAGCTCAGGGGACTAAAGTGCCTGCTTAGGCAAGTTTGGCAAGCGCAGGGACAGCAGTTTGATCCCTGGTCTCATATGCTGCACGAGCCCCAGCCCCAGGGTGGGCAGAGTGGCCTGGAGACCCAGGATAGTGGTGCATGCATGTAATCCTAGCTCTGCGGAGGCTGAGTGCAGGAGCATCACAAGTCCAAGCTGCATAGAGAGACCCCGTAACAACCAAATACATTTAAAAATAAATATAGGAAAAATAAGTCCAAAATCACTAATGATTCTAGAGAT
The DNA here is from genome assembly GCA_004027025.1 of Myocastor coypus. Taxonomy (NCBI): domain Eukaryota; kingdom Metazoa; phylum Chordata; class Mammalia; order Rodentia; family Myocastoridae; genus Myocastor; species Myocastor coypus. The sequence goes on from PVJA010052983.1 coordinate 9,034, forward strand.
GCAAATTAAAACAATGCTGAGATTCCATCTCACCCCGGAAAGAATGGCTATCATTAAGAAATCATGGGGTAGCCGGGCATGGTGGCTCACGCCTGTAATCCCAGCACTTGGGAGGCTGAGGCAGGAGGATTGGTGCGAGTTCGAGACCAGCCTGGGCTACAAAAGTGAGCGCAGGACCAGCCTCAACTGCATAGCAAGACCCTGTCTCAAAAAGACAAAAAAAAAAAAAAGAAATCATGGGGGAGCCGGGCATGGTGGCGCATGCCTGTAATCCCAGCACTTGGAAGGCTAAGGCAGGAGGATTGCTGTGAGTTCAAGGTCAGCCTGAACTGCATAGCAACCCTGTCTCAAAAAGACAAAAAAAAAGAAAGAAAAGAAAAGAAATCATGGGGGCCAGGGAGATAGCTCTGTGGCACAAGTGCCTGCCTGGCAAGTGCAAAGTCATGAGTTAGAACCCTGGTCCCACAAAAAAGAAAGAAAGAAAGAAAGAAAGAAAGAAAGAAAGAAAGAAAGAAAGAAAGAAAGAAAGAAAGAAAGAAAGAAAGAAAGAAAGAAATCAACAAATAAAATGCTGGAGGGGCTGTGGGGCGAAGGGAACCCTTCTACCCTTCTCCACTGTTGATGAGAGTGTAGGCTGGTGCAACCACTGTAGAAATCAGTGTGGAGATTCTCCAGACATCTAGGATTAGAGATCCCATTTGATCCAGCTTATTCCCTTTCTAGGTATCTCCTCAGAAGAAATAAAAGCATTATACCACAGCAATCTACACGTACCCATGTTTATATCAGCACAACTTGTAATAGCTAGGTCTTGGAAAGAACCAAAATGAGCATCAACTGAGGCATGGATAAAGAAGATGTGGTCTTTTTTTTTTTAAATAAAATGGAGTACTGGGGCCCGGCGGGATGGCTCAGTGATCTAAAGCGCCTGTTTGGGAAAGCTTAGGCGGCTTCAGGGACCACAGTTCGATCCCCGGCACCACATGCTGTGCCAGACCTGCCCTTGGGGTGGGCTGAGCTGGCCATAAAAATGAGTGAATAAACAAAGGTTCTGAAACAAGAAAAAAATAAATAAATAAAATGGAGTGCTACTCAGCCATAAAGAAGGATAAAAGAGACTTTTATAAGTGAATGGATACAAATCAAAACAAGTGAAGTAAACCAGACCAAGTATAAGCATCATATTGTCTTTCCTGGTGTGAGAAGCTGAAAGAGTAAATAACATCTAAAATATACAGTAGATATTGTAAAATAGGAAGAAATTGTTCAAAAAGAAACTGTGATGGGGAGGAGAAAAGAAAAAAGAGAAAAGCATGATAGATAGGTAGATAGATAGACAGACAGATAGATAGATAGACAGACAGACAGACAGACAGACAGACAGACAGACAGACAGATAGCTGGGCATGGTGGCACATGCCTGTCATCCCAGCACTTGGGAGGCTGAGGCAGGAGGATCAGTGTGAGTTCGAGACCAGCCTGGGCTAAAAAAGTGAGCTCAAGGCCAGCCTAAGCTGCACAATGAAACCCTGTCTCAAAAAAGACCAATAAATAAATAAATAAATAAATAAATAAATAAATAAAAATAAAGCGCCGACTTAGGAAAGCTTGGGCGGCTGCAGGGACCACGGTTCAATCCCTGGCACCACATGCTGAGCCAGCCCTGCCCTCAGGGCAGGCTGAGCTGGCCATAAAATAAATAAACAAACAAACAAAAGTTCTGAAGCAAGAAAAAGATAATAAAATAAATAAAAAATTCTTTAAAAAAAAATTAAAAAAAAAACTAAAACTAGAGGCTACATTGGGCCCAGCTATTCCTCTTCTAGGTATCATCCCAAAGGAATTAAAAGCATCATACCACAGTGATACATTCATATCCATGTTCATTTATCTTTTTAATTTAATTTTTAAAAAATTTTATTATTTTTTTTTTCTTGTTTCAGAACTTTTGTTTGTTTATTTATTTATTTTTATGGCCTGCTCAGCCTGCCCTGAGGGCAGGGCTGGAGCAGCATGTGGTGCTGGACGGAGATTGGAACCCCGGTCCCTGCAGCCGCCTAAGCTTTCCTAAGCAGGTACTTTAGACCACTGAGCCATCCTGCTGGGCCCCACATATCCATGTTTATGGAAACACAATTTATAATATCTAAATCTCAACTAATAGCCCACATGCTCATAAAGAGACGAAAAGATATTGAAAATATGATACTTATATACAATGAAGTACTATTCTGCCATAAAGAAAGATAAGCTTAAATCATTTGTAGGAATAGGTAGACTTCAAGAGTATGATCTTAAGTGAAGCAAATCAGATGCATGGCTTAACTTTTAAAAATGTTTTTCTTAATGTGTTTGGTTGTTTCAGGATCTCACTATGTGCGCAGCTCAGACTTGAGGTGATCCTCCTGCTTCCAGCCTCCCCAGCACTGTGGTTATAGGCATGCACCACTGTGCCTGGAGTATGGCCGGCTCAGCCTGCCCTGGGGGTGAGGCTGGCGTGACATATGGTGCCAGGAACAAAGCAGGGTCCCTGCGCTTGCCTAAGCTTGCCTACACAGGTGCCTTAATCTGCTGAGCTGTCTTGCTGACCCCAGATGCACAATTTAAGCACCCAGTCATTTCTTTTGTGAGAGAACCAGAGAATAAAGAAAGAGCATAATAGAAGATAAATGCGGGGAAGTAGGAAGAACATGTTCAGATGGGAAGGAGAAAGGGGGAGGGGCAGAGGGAAGGAAGGAAAAGGGGGGGATGGAAAACTAAAACATGGAAACACAGCTTGTGTAAATGGGCAGGGGAAGATAGACTGAGGGGAGGGGGGAAATGGGGAAAAAGATGAAGACATATTATGTAGAGGTGCAAAGTCTTTAGAATGAATGTGATCATTATGTATAACAAATATGTACTAATAAAACAGTTTTGGGGCTGGGGAGATAGCTCAGGGGCACAGGTGCCTGCCTGGCAAGTGCAAGGTCCTGAGTTTAATCCCCCGTTCTGCAAAAAAAAAAAAGAGTTTTTAAAAATTAGAAATTTATAGGGCCTGGGAGGATGGCTCAATGGTCTAAAGCGCCTGCTTAGGAAAGCTTGGGCAGCTGCAGGGACCATGGTTCGATCCC